>PVIA01004864.1:0-127671 GCA_004024845.1 Tonatia bakeri | reverse complement strand
CTTCCTCCTGCCCCAGTCCTCCAGCCACCACCTTGCTGCATTTCCTCTCTGCCCCAGCTGCCTTTCTCCAACCCTCCGGCCAATCTGAATGAATGTTTCTTCTTCCATGGTTGTCAGACTTCCATACAATTTGATTTTCTGGCAATTCTGGTCATTTTTTGTTTTTAAATTTGTTGTTCATCTTTTGGTTGTGTGAGGATGCAAAATGCATCTTCTACACCTCCATCTTGGCCAGAATTTTCTGCCCTTTTTTTAATTGGATGACTTTTTTGTTAAATTGCATGAGTTCTTTATTATTTATATACACTTGGATACTAATTTCTTATCAGATATATGATTTGCAAATATTTTCTCCCATTTTGTAGGTTGTGCTTTCATTTGTTGATGCTAATAAGAGTATATATATTGGGGAGATTGTTATAAGGACTGAAGAGATTAATCCATGCAAAAATAATTGGAGAGATTTTATATGAGAAAAAAGGAGAGAGGGAGGGGGAAGATAAGAAAAAAGAAATGGTATACAATGAACTGAATGTCTGTGTCCTCTCAATATTTGTTTGTTGAATCCTAAATCCCCAATGTGATGGTATTTGTAGGTAGGGTGTTTGGGAAGTAATTAATCCATGAGGGTAGAACCCTCATGAATTAGATTAGTGCCCTTATAAGAAGACACACAAAAAAAGATGATCTCTCTTTGCTCTCTGCCATATCACTGTAACAATAGGAAGATGGCTATCGGCAAACTAGGAAGCAGGCTGTCTCCAGGCACTGGATCTTCCAACACCTTGATCTTGCTTCCCCTTCTCCAGAAAGGTGAGAAATAAACATCTGTTGTTTAAGCCCCCAATCTACAGTAATTTGTGACAGCAGCCCAAACTGACTAAGCCGAGGTGGAGATGGTGGGTGAGAGAGGAAGAGCAAGCCAGAGAAAAATGCACGTGTGATAAACGAGAGACGGTAAGATCTCAGGGAAAAATACCAAGAGGTGCTTTTCACAGTAAGCTCTTCATTTTTCAAAAGAACATTAATTAGTTTAAAATACATAAATAGAATACTGTAAAAATCAAGTAAATAGGTACTGCTTTTGTTTCTTTCCTATCCCCTCAAAAGATAAAATTAATTAGCATATTTGAAACAAATTCATTCTTATATCTAGAAGAGAACTTTAACATTACCTGTACAGAAAAATACTTCACTTCATTGAACTTAATTATAGTTTTCTTTCTATCATTGCTAAGTGGTGTGTTTTTGGATAGCAAGCTATACATTTTTGTACATTTCACAACATTGTTTATAAAGATTCGAATGCACAAATTATTGCAATGCTGCAAATCGACTGAAAAAACAGGTATTTAGGAAGCAAATTTTGTTGAATTGAACAATAGCACATTATAAAATTAATCCATTAAATAATGCAGGCCAAAACCTAAGCATCAACCAAATAAATAGACAGGTACTTGTAGAGCATGTTAAATAATGAAAAAGTTCATTAAAATATATTTTTGTTGCCCTGGCTGGCGTAGCTCAGTGGATTGAGTGCAGGCTGCAAACCAAAGCATCGCAGGTTCAATTTCCAGTCAGGGCACATTCCTGGGTTGCAGGCCACGGCCTCCAGGAACCACACATTGATGTTTCTCTCTCTCTCTCTTTCTCCCTCCCTTCCCTCTCTAAAAAGAAAATAATAATAAATAAATAAATAAATAAAATATATATAGTTCATTGCCTTTTAAAAAAAACATATATATATATTTTTGTCCATCAATTCAGTTACCTATAATATAAGGAAAAGGTGGTTTTTCCTTAGATCAATTCTCATATTTTTACCCTCACATTTCCATTATAAATCTTTTGCAATTTTTCTATATTTTAAGGTGAATTAACATTTACAATATAAGTTAAAATTTTTTTCTAAGTATAATTATATAGAACTTCAAAAACATGTCATTTGAAGATAATTTATTTTTAATTTTAAGACAACAAAATTTAAAGCAGCATTCTACTCTAACTGACTTCACTATGTACTTCACTTATATTATATTGGCCTGCGTTTTTACCTCTCATACCACTCTATGTGTTAAAACAATTTTGTTTTTATGATTTAACTAATTATAAAAAAAATCTCTTCATATAGAATTCTCTTCACTAACTAATTTATATAAAAAAGGAACACCAAGTCTTCAAATTGAGACTGGGTTAATGCCATGATAAATCTATCATGGTGATAAATCTATTGGTATTAAGCTTATTTGAAGGTCCTGAGACAAATCCTTTAAATAATGTTTAAGAGAAGTGCAGTTGTTATTATTGATAAATAAATTAGCACTATATATTCCAAGAAGGTACATATTTTTCCCTTAACTTATACGGTGACTGAGGTGGGTGACAGATGGCTGAAAATCTTTTATCACTCTCCACATCATAGAGTGAAGTTTATTTTCCTCTGCTCCTGAATCTCACCTGGGTCTGTGACTGCTCGAACATGCAATGGACATGACCAGGGCCAGGACTAGGACAGGGGTCAGAGAGACACTAGCCAGGGTGCAAAATTTAAAGGGACACCAAAAACTTCAATAATAAAAATAAATAATATTTTAATGTAATGTATTTTTAAAATTAAAATGAATACAGAAAAAAATAATAAAAGTCAAGACCTTGGGACTACATGGAAAGAGAGAAAGGTCAATCCATTTCAGTATACCAGCTGAGCCCAGTCTTCCAGGCAGTCTTACTGAAGCACCAGGCACATAAATGAGCCATTTCAGATATTCAAGCTTTTCTGAACCTCAATGGTCATAATGAAGCAGAAGTACTACCTAGTGAGTGCACAGATAGTAATTAATAATGAAGCAGTTAATGTTTGAAGCCATTAAGTCTTAAGAGAGTGTCTTATGATGCAGTAACATGTAACTGAAACAGTGATACATGATCATAGCATGGTTCTTAAATTTAAAAAAAAGGATACTCTGAGGTGCAAAATGTCTGCAGCTCTTTATATGAATAGCCAGACAGCCAACCTACAACAAACAAAATAAAAACACAGTGAATGAGTTTTTTTAAGTTAACTTTTCTTCCATTTTACTCTACAACAAACTACATATATTTTTAAAAGCTCCACTTTGTTAGTCTTTCTCATTAGAAATATTGTTTCTCATTAGAAATCTTTAATGATTGGAAAACACCAGAAAGCAGAAATACAAAAGAAATATAGGCAGGATTTGTTTAAAACAAACCTAAAATGAACAAGAGTATAAAGCAAAACAATAGTTCATTACCAACTTAAATCCATAATCACTCTTTGAAGTATTTATATTTTATATTAGGTTAGAAGTGATAAAATGTCACATTTTGCATATAATAATAAGAAATATGGCCCTGGCTGGTGTGGCTCAGGGGAATGAGCACCAGACTGCGAAACAAAGGGTTGCCAGTTCAATTCCTAGTCAAGGTACATGCCTGGGTCATGGGCCAGGTCCCCAATAGGGGGCATGTTACAGGCAACCACACGTTGATGTTTCTCTCCCTCTCTTCCTCTCTCCCTTCTCCTCTCTCTAAAAATAGATAAATAAAACTAAAAAAAGAAAAAAGAAATATACCTTCCTTGAGATAAGCTTTTTTATCCAGTATCTTAAAACCATTTTATTCATTCAACAATCATTCATTAACTATAATATTCCAGGGACTGTGAAATATTCATTTTCTCTTATACAAGGTGTTTCTAAATGTTAGAGAAAATCGTGTCTTGTGTTTAACCATTAAATTAAATACACAGTGAATACAGAAACACTTAAAAGTAATATGCAATATTAGCCAAATATGTTTAGCCATGTTTTTTAAAGAGTAAAAGTAACAGCAATATTATGTTAAATATTATAAAACAAAATAAATGGCTCAACAGTATTTTTAAGTGTAATTGTTTTGATAACAATACAGAAAAAGAGGTTAGCATTCACTATTTAATTAAAAGAATACTGTATCTGAATGATGAAATCCTAAAGAAGAAAATATTATGGTCTACTTCTTAAGGAAACATAAGTATGAAATATTAGGGTAAAGGAAAGAATTTGAAAGATTTTCAAATTCAAAGTTGGGGAGAGTGATGCCTATTATACAATCTGGGAGGGATTTTAAATGGTATTGCCATAGACGGTTCCATAAATCATTGTTTATTTCTTAAAACTGGGTTGTACATAGGAGGATAGAATAAGAAAGTATAGCTATAATTCTATACAATGCAAATCACTGCCTGCCTGCCAAGTATCTCAACACGAAGCCATGGGCAGCAACCTTAATTTTCCTTGTATTTCAATAGCTCCTTATACTTTTACATAATATAACCATATAATATAGAAAAGAGAACTTCTATTCAAATATAGAAAAAGATTTAACACTCAAAAATATAATAACGACCATTCACAGACTGTTGGGGTCCACCCTGCTGGGTCTAAGGAAGCTGTAACCCCCTGCGACTTAGGCTGAGTGAGAGACCTCCAAACAGGAGCCACTAAGGAGACAAAACTTATTTCCCTGGTGTGAACACTGCCTGTTCTGTGCCTGGCCTCCTAGCTTGATCAGTTAGCCAATGACAGGTAAGATTTCCCATGGGAGGAATCGCCTAAGACAGGCATGATCACTTGGAGGCCTCAGGGAAGGACTTGGGGGGCTGTGGAAATGAAGGGGTGATCAACATCAACCCCTTCCCCCCTGGCTTTGTCAAAGCCTGAGTCCTTGTTCTTAGTTGTGAGAAATCCAAGTCTCCTGGCAGCGTTTGTCTCTTCTGCCCAACTCAGGACTGTGGAAATAACAGGGGTGGTGCAGCCCAGAGCAGAGTTGGCGGACCCCCAGGGTAATCAGGCCTGGGACATAGAATATGCAAGATCCTGTGAGATATGCTTGCTGGAGGATGCTCTTGAATTAGAATATGAAGGCATGGGCAGGAAACGAAACTACTCTTTTAGGTCCTGTAGTCTTTTTAAGTGATAAAACCCCCAATTCTGCCCAGAATCCCAGTGGGAGATCTACCAGCACCTTTGAAAGCTACCTATTCCTTTTGATCTTCCCTGCCAGACTGTAATCCACAAACCGTACCTGTATTCTTAATAAAAGCCTCCTCAGGTGATGACTCAGGGTGTTCTCTACTAGAGAGAGTGGCTGTTTTGCACCTATTTCTCCACAGGACTCGGTTGTCCGTGTGTATGTTTTTCTCGTGTTTTGATGAGCATTTGCAGCGATGGATACTGCTGGCCAGTATCTGTCTCAACAGACTGTAGATAACAAATACTGCCACAGAATCTGAGATTCATCTGCAGCCCAAAGCAATAACCATGTCAATATCTTCACCCCCAAACACTCTCAAACAGGCATTTAAAAACAGGAAAGCAACCAGAAAGCTATTCACAAAAGCACTTTTTTATGTCCAATTTTAGGACACAGCCTTTTCACACTTTTTTTCTGAAAATAAGATGTAACTATTAGAAACAGTAGTGGGTAGTGATGTAGTTATCATTGTTTACACATGTGCAAACCTTACCAAATAAATCATAATAAATCACAGAACTTTCAAAGAGAAAATGGTGAGACTAAATCCTGCACTGGGAGGAGCTATCAGTTACATGCCAAATATCACTCTGTCAAGAACCTTCAGTGGAGCCCTCGCTGGTGTGGCTCAGTGAGTTGAGTGCCGATCTGGGAACAAAAGGATTGTTAGTTCGATTCCCAGTCAGGGCACACACCTGGGTTGCGGTCTTGGTCTCCAGTTGGGGGAATGCGAGAGGTAACCACACATTGCTGTTTCTCTCCCTTTCTTTCTCCCTCCCTTCTCCTCTCTCTGGAAATAAATAAATAAAATCTTAAAAAAAAAAAACTTCCAGTGGACCTTTATGAGAAGCTTTTTCAATCTAGCAACATGTAATTCAAATAAGAAAATACAAACTACAAAGTTAGTTTAACTTTTATAAAGTGAAACCAGAAGAATGGTTTTCAAAATGTCAGTTCTAAAAAGTAATAGAAGTCATATTCAAGAGTATGGATTACAGAAATTAGTATGTTAACATAATGACATGCACACTTGTTTATGGACAAAAATGATTTCAAAGAATCGTTTGTAAGTTTAGATTCCAACAGTGAAGACTTATACGCCAACTTTGTGATATAAGAAAGAAAGATATATAATAAGAAAGAAAAAGTTACATGATTATATAGATAAATGCACTCCATGATCATTTTGTAAAAACAAAAATGTATAATTAATATAGCCGTACTATTCCCCCCCAAAGGGAGGTATTAAATTAATCATGAATTTTAATCAAGAAAATGTATTAGTATATGATAGGAGCTAGAGAAGAGAAATAAGAGAAACTCTTATTTCACAGCCATTCACTATTCTCACAGTGTTCAGAGAAAAAAGATGACTATAAAAAAATACCTCGGTATTCCACAGCTCTACATGCACACAGATCCCCACATCCCCTGCTCTGTAGCACCCAAAAGAGAAAACGGATTTTTCTGGTCCTCAGCCTAGATATTAGGTCCTACCAGTATGTTTTTGGGTATGTGTTTGATTTTTGTTTCTGAGGTTCATTGTATTTTGAATGAAAGACAGGTATACGGTCAATTTTCAAACTATAGCTCAAAGGTTCATAAATCTGACAATAAATACAATCAATAACCTGAAGAGCTCAATAACAATACTGAATCCTGTGCCCTGTTCTCAAATTCTAAGTTAGCAGATCTTAGGTTGAGACCAAGAATTAATGTTTTTAAAAATTATTTCAGGTGATTCTTATGTAACTTGAATTTGGAAATCCCTAATAATACCTAATATAGAAAGCTTTTTTTTTCCTGTGAATCAGGATGGTTTCCATAATTTCACTGGTTATCAGAATGCTTTTCTGATTCACAGAAATGAAAAACTGATGACTATGTCATCAGAGAGTACCATTTTATACATACTTTTTCACTACCAAATAATAAACATTAACTAGTCTTAATGTAAAATAAGAAATAACTTGTACAGGTTTATTAAGGATTGGTCATACATACCACATCCCCAAATGGCACTAAATTTGCTGTTCCAGGTGTTATTTTCAGTTCACTACTTTCAGACCCTTTAGGAGTTTTTCTCAGCATCTACAATGTAAATGAATTAAGACTTTAGAAGGCAAAGAAGAACATAACTAAACATTTACTCCAATTTTCTTAGTATCTAGTAAGTATTAGGTATTACACTAGGAAGTGGGATGTTAATATGATTAGAAAACTCATTCCTACCCTCAATAAGTTTATCAATAAGTTAGCAGAGAAACAAAGGAGAAAAGTACATAGTAGCATAAACAATGAGTTCTTGCTAACTAAAAAAAGATCATTATTATGACATTCCAGTTAATCTGATGTGGACTAGGTACTGTATCCTACACATGTAGTGATTCTACTTGCAAGTTATCCCAATATTCTTTCACTTATGAGTCAAGGAAGGAACTGGAATTTAATACTTTGTAATAGTTAGTGTACTGGAATGAAGCAATGAACAGAGGGTTTGGGGGTTTTAGTTGTCAATGGATTGCTATTTAACTGTGTTCTAAGGGCTCTAGTTGTTATACACAATGGTTAGCTTTTAAAAACTGTAAGACATTTTAATATAGATTTTAAAAGTAAAGAGAAAGGGGAAGGGGGGATGGAGGGGAGAGGCAAAGGGAATAAGGAAAAATTGCCTATTAAAAACATAACTTAAGCTCTGGATGGTGTGCCTCAGTGGACTGGGCACAGGCTGGGAACCAAAGGGCCACAGGTTCGATGTGGGTTGCCAGCCAGGTCCCCAGTGGAGGCCATGTGAGAGGCAACCACACATTGATGTTTCTCTCTCTCTTTTTCTCCCTCCCATCCCCTCTCTCTAAAAATAAATAAAGAAAATCTTTTAAAAAATAAAAATGTAACTTAAAAGTAATTGCCATTTGCAAAATCATGGATGGATCTTGAAAAAATCACTCTAAGTGAAATAAGTCAGACAGAAAAAGTTAAGAATCATGATTTCACTCATATGTGGGACACGAAAGTGAAAACAACAAATGAACAAGGAAAACAAACTCACAGACACAGACAACTACGGTGATCAGAGGGAAGGGGGTAGGGGGTAGTAAAGGATAAAGGGAGTCAAATATATGGTGATGAAAGAAGATTTGACTTTGGGTGGTGAGCATACAATACAATATACAGATAATGTATCACAGAATTGTACACTTGAAACCTAGATGATCCTATTAACCAATGTCACTCTAATAAATTTAATTTTAAAAATCTAACTTGAAAAAAGTATATTTACCCTCAACCTTTGCTGAACTTGAGTTAACATAACCTTATTTATAATCAACTTCACCAAAATTTTTGTTATGTCTTTCAAGAATCACTGTTTGATTTTTTAATTATATGAGAAATTCTTAGTTATGCTGAAATTTTTGTATTAAAGTATATGATACCTTAGTTGTATTGAAAAATTTGCTTTATATATTTTGGATCATTTTGTTGTTGTTGAATCTAACTGGCTTAATATGTTTTATACACAGGGTGGGGCAAAAGTAAGTTTACATTTGTTCATATAGAAAACAATAATTAATAATACTAGAATAAATTCTGTGTTTTGCATACTTAAAACTTTAAATCTCCTTTTGCCCCACCCTGTATATGATTTAATTTGTACTTTAAGATAACTGAGTGACAATTACTACACTGTCACAAAAATATCAAACTGTGGTACATTACATGTATATTTAATGTGGAACCTCATGCTTTCTAAAGTTTTGATAATCTTATTATGGACATCTACTTTGAATGTACTTTTATTACTTTTTTGAATGTGCATCTTCTTAACAAACTCAAATTAGGAGAAAAAAAGCTTTAAAATACTGATGCTCAATTTATCCTTAACAAACCAGCAAAAACTCCACCTTCCCCCTCATTTTATTACCTTTTTACTCTTTCTTCCTCACCTGAGAAAAGAGCTCTTCAATGAGAGCAAGATGAGCAAATGAATTATTTGCCAAAATTCTATTGGAACTTTGAACAAAAGTTCTATCAATCAGTCTCATATCTTTCTGACACCACCTAGAATTTCCCTGAACCTGAGAATGTTGATTTTAGTTAACTCTGCTATCATCTTTGTCACTTTTGGCCATACCCTGAATAGAAGTCCCTTGGCATGTCTATTAAAAAGCCTGTGCATTCACTTACACTGTTTTGCACTTCTTTTCCAGTGACCTTCTTGACCCACTCCCCTCCATTCCACAGTTTTCTTTGAAAACCACTAGCCTACATGCTTACCTTTCCCTAGGAAATTCCTATTTCCTAGCCCTAGTGGATACCTCACTATCCTTACATTATGCATCTTTATAACCATTTGCCTGGCATTGTGCTGATTCTAGCTTGAAGTGTTCCTGTCCTTAAGAAATTCAGTCTAGTGTTGAAGACAGGCAGGTGGAAAAACAATTATAGTGTCACTATAAGAAAATTAATTTCCAAGAAGAGAGAATTTTATCTTTACTCTTTCTTTGCCCAACCCAGATCTTCTACATGGGAAAAAGAGTAACTGATTTGATTAGCCAGATCTTGCCATTCGTTGTGCAAGCTACAGGTACATGGAGTTATTAACTCTAAAAAAGAGTTGTTTTAATCCTCTTTTTCCCTGCCTAAGCTCAAGAGCAATGGATTCTTTTCACTCTCTGTGGTTTTCTGTCCTCCCAAAATAAGTACACTCACAGCAAGGCCCAAGGATTATCCCCTGCAGTAGCAAGAGAAAATATTAGAATTTAGCAGTTTTCTTTAACAAGTAAAAAAGTATGCATATACAGCTGACTCTAAGCAGTATACAAATAATCTGAAGGAAAGTGTGAGTTTCATGCTCAGGGGGCTTCATATGAGTGCCCTCACGCTTTCAGGGTACTGTGTTTGCTAGTTAGCTGAACTGACCAATTATATGAGCTTAAGTAGTAGACCATGTAGTCTACTTTATAAGTAGATGAGAATTGACCATAAAAAATTTCATGGAGCCCTGGCTGGTATAGCCCAGTGGATTGAGTGTAGGCTGTGAACCAAAGGCTCACTGATTCAATTCCCAGTCAGGGCACATGCCTGGGTTGCGGGCCAGGTCCCCAGCGAGGGCCACGTGAGAGTCAATCACACATTGATGTTTCTCTCTCTCTCTTTCTCCCTCCCTTATCCTCTCCCTAAAAATAAATAAAGAAAATCTTTTTAAAATTTTCATGGAAAAGCATTTTTAAAACTTGGCAAACATAAAGATGTATCATGCTAACAGGTGTGAGGTATGTAGTTTTGATTTGCATTTCTCTAATAGCTAGTGAAATTGAGCATCTTTTCCTGTATCTGCTGGCCATTTGTATGTCTTCTTGGGAAAAGTGTTCAGGTTCTCTGCCTATTTTTTTAATTGTGTTATTTATTTGGTGTTGAGTTGTATGAGTTCTTTATATATTTTGGATATGAACCCCTTGTCAGAGCTGTTTTTTGCTAATATCATATCCTATTTGGTGGGTTGCCTTTTTGTTTGTTGGCAGTTTCTTTTGTGGTGCTGCCAGCAATTTAGTTTGAAATTGTCCTATTCATTTATTTTTGCCTTTACTTCCCTTATCTTTGGGGTCAAACACATAAAATCTCCTCTAAGACCAATGTCCATAAGTACATAGGTACTAAGCTGTTTTCTTCTATGTAATTTTTTGTTTCAGATCTTATATTTATGTCTTTGATCCATTTTGAATTGTTTGCACCCAGGGACAAACTGTAATCTAGTTCCATTCTTTTGCATGTGGCTCTCTGATTTTCCCAGCAGCATTTATTGAAGAGGCTTTCTTTCCTGCATTGTATGTTTTTGGCTCCTTTGTAGAAAATTATTTGACCATATATATGTGGTTTTGTTTCTGGACTTTCAATCTGTTCCACTGCTCTGTTTTTCTGCCAACGCCATGCTGTTTTGATTATCATTGCTCTGTAGTATACTTTGAAGCCAGGAAGTGTGATACCTCCAGCTTCATTCTTTTTTTTCAGGATTGCTTTGGCTACTTGGGGTATTTTATGATTCCATGCAAATCTGATGACTTTTTGTTCTATTTCTTTTTTTAAAATGTCATTGGAATTTTGACAGGGACTGCATTAAATCTGCATATTGCTTTGGGTAATATGGACATTTTAACTATGTTGATTCTTCCAATCCATGAACATCAAATATCTTTCCATTTCAATGTATCTTTTCAATCTCTTTTAATAATGCTTTGCAGTTTTCAGAATGGAGATACCTTCACATCCTTTGCTAAGTTTATTCCTAAATATTTTATTTTATTTTTGCTGCAGTTGTAAAATGAATGTTTCTTTCATTTCTTTTTCTGAAATTTCATTGTTACTATATAGAAATGCAGTGGATTTTTGAACATTAATTTTGTATCATGCAACTCTACTGTTTATTGTTTCTAATAGTGTTTTGGTGGAGTCTTTAGGGTTTTCTATATAAAGGATCATGTCATCCAAAAAAGTGACACTTTCACTTCATCATTCCAATTCAATAAGACAAGTAATAACAAATGTTGGAGAGTTCGTGAAGAAAAGTAACTGTAAGCTGGTACAGCCACTATAGAAGACAGTGTGGAGGTTCCTCAAAAATTTAAGAATGGAGTTACATATGACCCAGCAATCCCTTTTCTGGGTACCAAACCTCAAAATTTGAAAACATTTATTTACAAAGATATAATATACCCCTATGGTCATTGCAGCATAATTCATGGTGGCCAAGACATGAAGACAACAAAAATGTACTTTGTTTTTGTATTTAAAAAAATTTAATATAATTTATTGGTTATGCAATTATTGTTGTCCCAGTTTTTCCCCTTTATTCCCCTCTGCCCTGCACCCGCCTCCCTCCAGCATTCCCCCCCACACACACACACCTTAGCTCATGTCCATGGGTCATACAGATAAGTTCTTTGGCTTCTCCACTTCCTATACTACTCTTAACCTCCCCCTATTTTGTACCTACCATTTATGCTTCCTATCCCCTGTACCCTTTCCCCCATTCTCCTCCCTATCCCTCCCCACTGATAACCCTCCATGTGATCTCTATTCCTGTCATTCTGTTCCTGTTGTAGTTGTTTGCTTAGTTTGTTTTTTGTTTTGTTTTAGGATCAGTTGTTGATAATTGTGAGTTTATTTTCATGTTACTGTTCATAGTTTTGATCTTCTTTTTCTTAGGTGAGTCCTTTTAACATTTCATATAACAAGGGCTTGGTGATGATGAACTCCTTTAACTTGACCTTATCTGGGAAGCACTTTATCTGGCCTTCTATTCTATTTTTTAAATATATTTTACTGATTATGCTATACCCCCTCCCACCCACATTCCCCCCATGTCCATGGGTCAAACATATAAGTTCTTTGGCTTCTGTATTTCCTATACTATTCTTACCCTCCCCCTATCTATTTTCTACCTACCATTTATGCTACTTATTCTCTGTACCTTTTCTTCCTCTTTCCTCCTCCCATTCCCTTGCTGATAACCCTCCA
The DNA here is from genome assembly GCA_004024845.1 of Tonatia bakeri. Classification (NCBI taxonomy): domain Eukaryota; kingdom Metazoa; phylum Chordata; class Mammalia; order Chiroptera; family Phyllostomidae; genus Tonatia; species Tonatia bakeri. The sequence goes on along the minus strand of PVIA01004864.1, from coordinate 115,122 downwards.
TGTGATCTCCATTTCTGTGATTCTGTTCCTGTTCTAGTTTGCTTAGCTTGTTTTTGGTTTTGTTTTAGGTGTGGTTGTCAAAGACTATGAGTTTGCTGTCATTTTACTGTCCATATTTTTTATCTTCTTTTTCTTAGATAAATCCCTTTAACATTTCATATAATAAGGGCTTGGTGATGATGAACTCCTTTAACTTGACCTTATCTGAGAAGCACTTTATCTACCCTTCCATTCTAAATGAAAGCTTTGCTGGATAGAGTCATCTTAGATGTAAGTCCTTGCCTTTCATGACTGGGAGTACTTCTTTCCAGCCCCTTCTTGCCTGGAAGGTATCTTTTGTGAAATCAGCTGACAGTCTGATGGGAACTCCTTTGTAGGTAACTGTCTCCTTTTCTCTTGTGCTTCTAAGATTCTCTCCTTATCTTTAATCTTGGGAAATGTAATTATGATGTGCCTTGGTATGTTCCTCCTTGGGTCCAACTTCTTTGGGACTCTCTGAGCTTCCTGGACTTCCTGGAAGTCTATTTCCTCTGCCAGGTTGGGGAAGTTCTCTTTCATTATTTGTTCAAATAAATTTTCAATTTGTAGCTCTTCCTCTTCTCCTTCTGGTACCCCTATAATTCAGATGTTGGAACACTTAAGGATGTCCTAGCGGTTCCTAAGCCTCTCATTTTTCTGAATTCTTGTGTCTTCATTCTTTTGCTGATTTCTTTCTGCCTTCTGGTTCACATCATTGATGTGAGTCCCAGCTTCCTTCCCATCACTGTTGGGTCCCTGTACATTTTCCTTTATTTCACTTAGCATAGCCTTCATTTTTTTCATTTAATTTGCGACCATATTCAACCAATTCTGTGAGCATCCTGATTACTAGTGTTTTGAACTGTGCATCTGATAGGCTTCCTATCTCTTTGTCACTTAGTTGTATTTTTTTGGGGGGGAGTTTTGATCTGTTCTTTGGGCCATTTGGACCATTTTTTTGTCTCATTACACCTGCTACATAGTAAGGGGGGAGCCTTTGGTGTTCACCAGGGCAGAGCAACCCACGTCACTGTGTTGTATGTGGGGGAGGGGTCCGAGACAGAACAATGGCACTTGCTCCACTCTCTGCCGTATTTCAGTCACTTTCCCCACTACCCACGAGCAAATTGGGCCGTTCTGGTGCTGATTCCCAGGTGGTTGGGTTTGTGTATGTTCAAGGACCCTGTGGGTCTCTCCAGTGAATTCTCCTGTGAGGCTGGGAGTTTTTACCATTGCTGCCTCAACCCCCACCAGTGTTTTCAATCAAAGGTTTGAGGCTTTATTTCCCCACAGTGGAGCCCTGGGTTGCAAGGTCTGTCTCACTCCCCAATTGTTCCTCCCGGTTTATCTGCACATGAATGTGAGAATTCCCGCTCCACCAGCCACTGCTGCACCAGGTCCTCCAGCCACCGTCTTGCCTCGATTCCTCTCCGACTGGCTGCCCATCTCCACCCCTCCTACTAGTTTGGATGAATGTGGTTTCTTTAACTTCTTGGTTGTCAGATTTCCACACAGTTCGATTTTCTGTCAGTTCTGGTTGTTTTTTGTTTTTAAATTATTGTTGTCCTTCTTTTTGGTTGTGTGAGGAGGCACAGTGTGTCTACCTATGCCTCCATCTTGGCCAGAAGTTTTCACAAAAATATACTTTGATAGAGGACTAGATAAAGAAGATGCAGTACATATATACAATGGAATACTACTCAGCCATAAAAAAAGATGGAATCCTGACATTTGTAGCAACATGAATAGTCCTTGAAAATACCATGCTAAGCAAAATGCTGGTCAGAAAAATGCAAGAACCCTATGATTTCACTCACATGTGAGATATAAAACTGCAATTCATATAGACACAGACATCAGTATGGTGGTTACCAGAGGAAAGAGGGTGGGGGGTAGTAAAGGGTAAAAGGGGCCAAACATATGGTGACAGAAGATGACTTAACTTTGGGTGGTGGGCACACAATGCAATATGCATAACATGTATCATAGAAATGTATACTTGAAACCCACATAATCTTATTAACCAATGTCATCCCAATACATTTAATTAAAAGAAAAAGATGTATCATGCATTTTTCTTTTACCAAAAACAAATGTTCTAAGTTTGCTAACCTTTTCTGTGATAACAAATGACTGTCAGCAATATGTAAACCAGCAAATATTTTAAAATATCTATCCCTTAATCTTTCCTTTCAGAGTAAGGTGATGACACTTTAATGGATGTGAAAATAACCATCTTTTTAAGGGAACCCTCATGTACTGTTGGTGGGAATGCAGATTGGTGTAGCTACTATGGAAGTCAGTACAGAGTTTCCTCAGAAAATTAAAATGGAACTGCCTTATGACTCACTGATTCCAGTTCTGGATATATATCCAAACAAACCCAAAACACTAATTTGAAGAATATATGCACCTGTATGTTCATTGCAGCATTATTTACAATAGCCAAGATATGGAAGCATCCCAAATGCCCATTAATAGATGAATGAATAAAAAAGAGGTGGTGCATATATACAATGAAGTATTCCTCAGCCATAAAAAGAGTGAAATCTCACCACTTGCAACATCATGGATAGACCTAGAGCATATTGTGCTAAGTGAAATAAGTCCAAGAAAACAAATATGATTTCACTTATATGTGGAATCAAAAGAACAAAATTAATGAACAAACAAAATTGAAACAGACTCACAGATACAGAGAACAGACTGATGGTTAACAGAGAGAAGTGAGATTGGAGGACTGGATGAAAAAGGTGAAGGGATTGAGAAGTACAAATTGGTAGTTATAAAATAGTCATGGGGATGTAAAGTACAGCATAGGCAATACAGTCAACAATACTGTAATCACTGTATGGTGCCAGGTGAGCACTGGAAATATTGGTGGAACACTGCAAAGTATTTGATTGTCTAACCACTATGCTGTATACCTGAAACCAAAGCAAAATAATATTGAATGTTAACTGTAATTGAAAAAATAAATTTTAAATTAAAAAAAGAAAGAAAAACGTATCTTTGCAATAAACATGTGTTAAGGTGGTAAAATTTTGAAAATAATTGGAAATACTTCCATCTAATGTTATTTTATGTGTATGGAAATGTGTTATAACTGGAAGCTCATGCTATTACACTTTAAAAACTTAGGAACAATTTTATTTGTTTAAAAATCTCACAAATGAAAGTTTCAGTAGGTTAAGAGACCATTTTTCTCCTTTTAAATATAAAAATGCAATGCCTTCCAATTAGTTTGCCAGAACGAATTAATCAGAAAAGATGATACTTTACTGATAAAATCTGAATTTAGAAGTTTGCAAAACCAAACAGAAATGACAAATAAGTATTATGATTTACTGAGCACAACCAAGATGCACCTCTTCCATTTTGGAATTGCAAATCTTTGACAATATTTTTTTTCCAAATATAACAGCATTAACAACAAATACTGTAATAAATGTGCCTTAGAATCAGAACCTCAAATCACTACATCACAAAGTATTAAATTAAGCTTTTCAAATATAGAGATCCTTGATGAGTTTTTACCAGTAATAAACAAAATGAAATTTAAAATCATTTTTAGAAACATTTATTTTTTTGTAATTGAAAGAAGTGTATTTTATTTTTTTAATTTCTATTTTTTAATATTTTTTATTGTCATTCAGTTACAGTTATCCTACCTTTTTCCCCATTGCTCTCCCCTGCCCCATCCAAGTCCCACTCCCACAGTCAATCACTCCCCATTGTCAGTGCCCATGAATCCTCTATTCATGTTCTTTGACTTGCCCCTGCCCCTTTATTCCCCTGTTATCCCTCTGGTCACTGTCAGTTTGTTTTTAATTTCCGTGTCTCTGGTTCTATTTTGCTCACTTGTTTGTTTTGTTAAGTTCCATTTATAGGTAAAATCATATGGTATTTGACTTTCACAGCCTGGCTTATTTCACTTAGTATAAAACTCTCCAGTTCCATCCATGCTGTCACGAAGGGTAGAAGATCCTTCTTTCTTTCTGCTGCATAGTATTCCACTGTGTAAATGTACCAGTTTCTTGATCCACTCATTTACTGATGGGCACTTAGGCTGTTCCAAGCACTTGGCTATTGTAAATTGTGCTGCTATGAACATTGGGGTGCATAGGTCCTTTTGAATTGGTGATTCAGGATTCTTATGGTATAATCCCAACAATGGGATCTCTAGATCAAAAAGTAGCTCCATCTTTAGTTTTTTGAGGAAATTCCATACTGTTTTCCGAAATATTTCTTATTTTTAATTTTGTATATTGTACAGTTTATACAGTAAATTTCAGTATGTTATATAATATGTAAATAAATGTACAAACATTGGTGATAATACTCACATAATTTTTACTGACAAGACTGTGCAATGAAAGAAATTTTGAGACCACTGATACACAGTCACATCTGTGTTCCTATAATTATGTCTCACTGTCCTAAATCTGCCTTTTCTGGAGGCTTTACTCTGCCAGTTGCCATGCATAGGCCCACCTGGACACAGTCTGCTTAGAATGAAGGAGGCTCACCATCTCCATTTGACAGCCTAATGGGTTTCAGTTTAGAGTCATTACCAAAAAGCCTTGGATAAAACTGAGACTTACTTCCTCACCTGATTGCCCCCTTTCTCACAAATACTGACGGTCACAAAGAGGAGCTAAAGAGGAACTGGGGTAAGATTCCAGACCAAGCCCCATTCAGAATGCCTACAAACTATGTCAGAAACACAAGGCAAACACGGGGGTTGAGTAGAGAGTGTTAGGGAAGGAGATGATGATAACTTCAAGTAGGTTTGAAGAAGTAAAAAATTAAGAAGTAGGAGAGGAGCCTAAATGGGAGAAACAAGTGTAAAAGCATAAAGCAAGGCACAGTTTATATTGTATATTATGTTATACTGATGTAATATACAGAAATTGATAAACAGACCAGTGGAACAGATAGAAAGCCCAGGGGGAAAAAATACATATGATAACTTAGTGTAAAGGTGACATCTTCAGTCATTAGGGCAAAGATGAAATTTTTTAAATGATGTTAGGGCATTTATTTGGAAAAAGAAAAGAACCCCAGGTACTGAAAACAAGGGCAACTAAAGTGTCTGGAGTTCAGCGCTTTAGCCACATAAATGAAATCTCAGTGATGATGATGAGGACAGCAACTAACATTTATCGACTCTACTGTGTGCTTTGCATTGTTAAGCACTTTATATCATTATCTCCTTTGGTTCTTCAGATAACTCATAAGTAAGGTAGGCAGTTACTGTGTTTATTTAATAGTTAATAAAACGAGGCTCTGACAAGTTAAATAATTGTGAAAATCTTTCCCAGGTATCGCCACCTCCCAATTTCAGACACATCTCCCTCCTTCCCATTTGCCTTCACTGACCCCTTTGTCCTTCGCTGTCCCTCTAGGCGGTCGGGTAGTGGACAGGCCCCCCTGGGGGGCGGTGGGGGGGGCACTCACATCCATCAGGCGCTGCCCTTTGCCCTCCTTGGCCCGGTCCCCCAGCAGGCCCGAGGTATTGCCGACGCCTGGAAGTTACCAACTGAAGAAAACTCTGATGTGCGTGGTTTCCAGGGAAGTATGAGAACTCCTCTGAATGCGGGTCCGTGAGCAAGGCCGTGGTTATCACCTGTGTTGGAAACCTTAGTCATCTGTTGGGGAGGACCCTTCCCTCCATCCTCTGCCGGGAGAGTCTGCGCCTAACCGCCTAACCGACGGCTGGCTACTGCGCAGGCGCAGCCCTCTCAGGTCTTTTCCCGTGCCCTCCCCACCCCCACCTCCAACCCGCCAGGCACCTGCGTACAATGCTGCAGGATGTGCACGTGTAGGTCTGCCTCCTGTCCAGGGCTCGCTTCGGGGGCGTGCGAGCTTAACGGCCTGGGAGGGTCATTTCGGTTTCCCTTACTGGTGGGCAGCCAGGCTCCTCGAGCACTGCGGTCAATCAGCTGGGTTCGTTTTCTAGTCTGCCCCCTAACCCGTCATAAGTCCTCCCCGCTGCACTAGTTCTTTCTGCGAGACTTACAGTATCAATCGCTACTTCCTCACACTATCCCTCAGTGAATCACCAGGGAATTATGCTGAGTAGACAAAGCTAATTTCTAAAGATTACGCTCCCTATGATTCAACTTATAACTACAATACTTTCCTAAATCCTTCAATTCCCATACCTGTCTTCTGACTAGATTATGAGCTTCTAGAAGGCAGGTACCATGTTTTACTTTTTTGTTTTTGTCTTCACACAGACCTAGAAATTTGACCAAGATTAAGTCTTCTATTTCAATCCAAGCTTTATGTTTCATAATAGATTGCAAATAGGCCAGAGGTCGCAAATGCCAGCTAGTCTACTTGGCTGTATCACAATCACCTGGGGTATCTTTCTAAAAGGTAGTTTTCCAGGCACCACCTCAGCTCTACTGAATCTGAATCTCTGGGGATGGGGCCCAGGAGCCTTTATATGTTTTGTTCTGCTTAGGGGGAGTAGGGTGGGGGGTAGGTATTAATTACTGAAGACTTTATTTTGCACTCTAAAAAAATTAAAAACCCACTGAGGATCTTGTCTGTTGACACCTAAGAAGCTCTTCTAAGCATATCACTCTACCCACACTTGATGAGAGGAGAAAGGTGAGGAAAATGATGATTTTGAGCCAATCGTGGAAATACACATTAGCAATGAACTTCTTCCAACTTTCCCCATCATCATGGCCAAAGGTTTTTTGATAGATATTACTGGATGTTCTCTGATGAAAATGTATGCAGATCCACCAGCTACTCAGATTTAAAGTCCAAATCATACTGCCAAGACTTGACAAACTCAAAGGCAACTATGCCTACACTAGTTACAGTATTATCAATGTAGCCTGCTTTCCCAATGGCATTCACAGCAGCTCCACAGCTTCTTTTTTCTAAAATGTTGGGAGCAAACCCCCCTTCAGCCCTATATTCATTTTCTATTGCTGCCACAACAAATTACCACAAATTGCAGCTTAAACAACACACATTTGCTATCTTACAGTTCTGTATGTCAAAAATCTGACACCAGTCTCACCAGGCTGAAACAAAGGTGACAGCAGGGCTGAGTTCCTTTCTGAGAGTCCTAGGGGAGGGTCTGTTTCCTTGTTTTAGGCATGTTGGCAGAATTCCATTCCTTAAAGATGTAGGATGGAGCTCATATCCCTTTCCTTGTTGGCTGTCAGCCAAAGGCTGTTCTCTGCTTCTAGAGGTCACCCGAACTCCTTGCCTTGTGGCCACCTCCTCTTTCTTCAAAGCAACCAGCATCATAACTCTCCGACCCTTCCTTCATCATCATATGACAATGGAAGTTTGTTTTTAGGGACTCATGTGTTTACACTAAACCCACCATATAATTCAGGGTAATCTCCCTATTTCAAGATTCAGAACCTTAATCACATCTGCAAAATCCCTTTTGCCATGTAAGTTTCCAGGAATTGGAACATGGACAGTTTTGGAAGACATTATTCTGCCTACCACAATCCCCCACATTGGTTTCCTCATATTTCTCCTTGATGACATTGTCCAGGTGTGGTAAGCCTCAGCTCTAATGAGCATGGCTTCCTTGTTCTGCTGACAAGGGGCATCATGAACTCCTGCTCTGCCAGCTTGCTGCCAGCATGAAGATCATCACTGATCACAGTGAAAGCTGGAAATGGCAGGATGCCAGTGGTGAAAGCAGGGGAAATTCCTTTTAACGAAACTCTAGCCTTACAGACAGCAAAATAACCTACTGTGATGCTTACACCAAACTCAGACCTATTCTCAGAGCCATCCCTCTCTAACCATCAATTTCTCAACCCTATTCTTTGCTACAACATTCAGTTGCTTGCTACTCAGGGCTGGCCCAAGTTTTATTGATGAGCCCCAGAGTCTTTCAGACACCTTTCTCCATAGATTCGCATTATTACCTTCAGTTCTAGGGTTTCATGTCAGTTGAGGCACCCCTGGATACAGCTCTGAAGAAACCTTTTTTGGTGCAGGACCCACATCGAGAGTGAATTTCAAGAACCGAAGATCTCTGACAAAGAGCTGAAGAATAGGCACAGTGAATTTCTACTCGTATTTCTTGTCAGATGTCAACTGAGTGTTAGCTCCACAAGTTCACTTGGCCTCTCCTTTATTCCCTGAGCTCTTGGCCTACTCAGCTTCTCTTCTGCTATATTGTGTTTTTAAAGCTCCCTAAATGACTGTGGGTTTCCAGCTATGGAAACCACTGATACAAGTTTTAAGGGAAGTAAACTTTTTCAGTTAAAAGACTTTTCAAATGAAAAAGATACATTTTCTTTTTATTAGCCATAAAGTGAAGCATCTTTCAAACTAAATTACATTACATTATACTTATTACATGATATACAACCATTAAGTCCATTTCAAAAAAGACAAATTTAATATTTCAATTAATTCAGAAAGGAGACATCAAAAATAAGTAATGAAGGTCTTTTTTTCCCCTTCTTCCCTTTTCCCTAAATTTATGTTTAAACCTGATACATCTTTTGTAACACTGAAGTTATGGCTTTTTCTGTATTAGTGGTTTTTAAGTTAATGATTATAAATGCACTTAATTTGAGAGAACAGGAAATAAACACTTTCACCTACTGGTTTCTAGCTCATTATCTCCTTTGTCATTAAGATAATAATGCTATTGAAATGAATGGGTATAAATTACAGATACAATTTCAACATTTTCCATAATCTTGAGAATTTTTTCAGTATTATATAATAAAAAAATCAATTCCGAATACACCTGTACATATCTTACAAAAATGCATTTAAAAGCAAGAATGAAAAAAATTCTCAATACTGGGTTATCATTCCTCTGAGGCGAGCAGGCACTAGGAAGAGGCTCTGATCCCTTTATCTTTATCAGGAGGTTCTTCCACGTCAGAGGAGAACAGCAACTCTGGAAGAGGAGATGAACAGGTCATATTTAAAATGCTTTCCCAGTACCTCAAAAAGACCTTTTTAGTTTAATTATAAATGGTCCTTTAAAATATTGATGTCATATATGACGTACTGACATATATATTACAAAATATATGACATATTGACATATATATTAGAAAATAATATAACAATGGAGAATCCTCAAGTACAAGAATTCTTGATAGTAAGATCTGATGTAAAAGGTGAGCTAACAAATGTACGAGTTTTGCATTTAAAATTTTTCAAAAGGCAAAAATAAAGAATCTCAACCCCTGGAAAATAAAACAATATATAATGGAGATAACAGAATAATGCTCACAAGGAAATTTAAGTCACTTAGAGAATACAGGACCATCACACAGCTGAAATGTTTAATTCTATAGTGGTCCTGACAACTTAAAATGTAGGGCACAGATATAGAGGGAGGACCTGGAACTAACAAGTGAGGTGTTTGCCAGGATATCTTAAATGTGTTATCTCATTTAATCACCATAATGATCCTATAAGGAGGTATTAGCATTCCCACTTTATATTTACTTTTTATCCTCATGGAAATAAAACGTTATATAATTCCCATGGCCCTAAAAGAGAGCGGGATTCAGTAAATATTTTGTAAGTAGCACACGCTTTGTGATTTAGACTGAATACTGCATGAGCCAGCTCAATCCCAGCTACAGTGTAGAATGTTATTAGTTGACATTTCTACATTTTTTTAAAGATTTTCTTTATTTTTTTTTAGAGAGGGAAGGGAGGGAGAAAGAGAGAGAGAGAGAAACATCAATGTGCGGTTGCTGGGGGCTGTGGCCTGCAACCCAGGCATGTGCCCTGACTGGGAATTGAACCTGCAATATTTTGGTTCGCAGTCCGCGCTCAATCCACTGAACTATGCCAGCCAGGGCCAGTATTTCTACATTTAAACTATTACTTAGCATATATACATGACTTAGTAAAATACCAAGAAATAGTAAAAAAGAAAACCTCAGGAACCTAATAAAACCTTCTGATGTATGTATTCAATGAGAAATATATATGACTAAAAACTATACTGAGTGAAAGAAAACAGCAAAATACATAAACCCTAAGAAGATTTTTAAAAATACTTTACATATGTCAAAAGAAATAAAGCAACAGGATATTTAGTGAAGCCAGATAAGAATGATACCAAAAGGTACATTCATAAATGAAAATACAAGATTACATTTTTTTGTCTTGACTTTTACAAATAGAAAGGCTAGGAAGTCTCAGTTCTAAGACTTTTGAGACAGTTTGTAATCAGATGATCAAATTGCAGTTAAATGCTCAGAATGTTTAACAATCAAGAACACAGTAATAACCAAAGTCCAGAAACCATCACAGAGATTCAAGTGTGAAACGGTGGAACATCTGCCGATGAAATACAACTTACACTACGAACAGCTGGCAGTTCCTAAAGCAATGCCAAAGGACTAGCAGTTTGTTAATATGGTTCCTGTCCTTCAAGGGCTCCAAAAGGAGTCTGAGTACCAGAGATTAGTAAATCTCACTTCACTGGGCACACTAAAGGTAACATTACTAAACACTTTATTAGAAATGAAAGGTTAAGACTAGAAAAAGAGGTAAAAATAATTCACTGCAAATGCACTGGACAGGCTACATAGATGAAGCATGATTTATTTCAAATTAAAAGGTATTTTGACCTTGTGAAGTATAAGACTGACCACTGTGCTGTACACCTGCAACGATTACAAAATAATATTGAAAGTAAACTATAATAAAAAATAAAACAAAATAAAATAAAGAGATACTTTGATTGGAGAATAGGAGAAATGAAGAGCAAGGACATTCTATTCTTGAAGGGTTCCAAAACAAACCCTCCTAAACACGCACTAGAGCCACAGAAGGCCCTCTTTCAGTGCTTTGAGAATCCCATCCTCCTAAACACTCCTTCCTGTTTCTCTTGATATTCCGTTTCACCACTTTACTATCACTGTTTTTGTGTTATTTTAACTATGTCTTTGCTATGACAATATTGTAAGCTATAGCCATTAAAAATTTCTAAAATCATTATAGAAGATTTCATTATATGTTCATACTATTTGCTCTTTTTTAAAATTTATTTATTTATTTACTTTTAGAGTAAGGGGGAGGGAGAAAGAGAGGGAGAGAAACATCAATGTGTGGTTGCTTCTTGTGTGCATCCCCTACTGGGGACCCAGCCTGCAACCCAGGTCTGTGCCCTGACTAGGAATCGAACTGAGGACCCTTCGGTTCACAGGCCAGAACTCAATCCACTGAGCCACACCAGACAGGGCTATTTGTTCTTTCATACCTTCACTAAGATCCATGCCTGGCCTATAGGACAAAAAAAGCCAAGATAATCCAACCAGAATGGCCACCACCAGGTTCACCACGATCCATGGCTGGAGAACCTGTTCTTCAGCTCCTGCTGCCCTAAAGATACAGAAATACTCATTATTAATGTCTTTATTTTTGTTCATATATCTAAATATATTCATTTAATAAACTTTAAAAACATAGCAGTCTTCATCTACAGGGATAACAAAAGAATCAAATAAAATGATACCCTATAAAATTCACCATATATATTATGAATATATATCATGAGAACAAAGGTTCAAAGGTTATTATCAAATTCTTAACTGATGTGCTTTGTACAGATATAAATGGAAATTCAGTGTTGCCAAAAATTTTTGTAAGTTTACCTTCCAACTACGTTGTTACCTACTCTTCATGAAGTATCTTTCCTTGCTCTCTTTACCTCATGCTTTTAGTCACTCTCTCAAAAAGGACTGCCCCTCTGAGCTTTGCCTAGCAGTGCCTGGTTTTCCTACTCTCTCCCAGCTACTCACTGTCATCACTATTCTTGGGTATTAGGCTCCAGATTGGGGGTAAGGGTACAGGGTTCTTCCAGTTCATTGTGTAATGACATATTTTAAAACCATAGCTTAAAGAGACTTAAAACAGATTTGTAAGTGTTTGTAACAATACTTATCCATTAATCAAAGGAACAGATATTTTCTTGCCACAATTTTGGAGACAAAAACAAAGCCTTTATTATTTTTTATAGATAATGATACCATTCTAATCCTTCCACTCTTTTACATATATCTATTACTCACATTATCACTCTTATTGCCATCATTACTGCCATTATCAGTGTTATTACTTCCATTACCACTGTTACCATCATTACTCCCATTATCACTGTTGTCACTCCCATTACCACTGTTATTACCATAATTACTCCCGTTATCAGTGTTATCATCATCATGACTCCCATTATCACTGTTGTTATTCCCATTATCATTGCTATCACCATCATTACTCCCATTATCACTGTTATTACCATCAACAATTGCCAATGCTACTGTGGATCTTACCAGAGGCTACCATTAACAGAAGAAGGTGTGTAAAGGTGTATTCTGTCACTTGTCATTTGCTGACTCAGAGATAGTATGAGAGCAGTAAAGTACACTGAGAAAAAGATAAATGAAATTACTAATAATGTATTTTTAACAGCCAAATTTATTTTGAATGTATGAATTACTTAATGAAGAAAAATAATCTGTACTTTAGGGAATGATGATACAAAAGTAATTCATTTGATCAATTTCAACAGGCTGGATTATTTTTCAAGAACACAAAATAGTCTTTTGAGGTGCTCACTATTTCATTAGAATTGACTAGAACCTAGAAGATTTTTTTTAAGAAATTAAGTAACTGACTCAAGGTCCTAAGACTAGTTTTATTAACATTTTCATAACTTAGAATAAAATGTATTCCAAATTATCCAAAAGATAAAAATTATTTATTACTGAAATGCCATTGTCAGCTTAATCTGTTTAATGTCAAGTAGAAAATACAAAAGTTAAATATTATTTAATATAGAACAAATTAACTTTTAAGTTATTTAATTCAACCTCTATTGAAAAATAATTTAATCAAAATTATGCTTAACATGTTTTTTTAATACAAATTCTACTGAACATCTATAAGTAATGTTTATAGATAGCAGTAATATAAAATCTTTTAAAAAATAAAATTAAACTTCTCCATGTTCAAAATTACAATGTAATTCAAGTATAACATCAAATTAAACTATTTACTCACAGAAAGAGGCTAAAGCTGTTGGATCCAGAGCAAGAAAATTTCGGATTGCTACTGATGTTTTGGCAAAGTCAATCCTAAAAAATACAAAAGTCTCTTGTCACAGTGCAACTGCAAACTTCTTACAAAACTGTGTTCTCGTTAGTGTTTCCTTCTCTATTCTAATGCTACTACATTTATTTTCTCTTACTAAGCCTTAGGTAGCTACAGTTTATTTGAAAATTGGGTCTTTACAGATGTGATCAAGTTTAGACGAGGTCATCAGAATAGACCATAATCCAATATGGCTGATGTCCTTATAAGAGAAGAGACACATTGCCCTGGCTGGGTGGCTCAGTTGATTGGAGCATCATCTCACACAATAAAAGGTTGTAGGTTCAATTCCCAGTCAGGGTACATGCCTAGGTTATGGGTTTGATCCTGAGTCAGGGTATGTATGGGAGACAACTGATTGATGTTTCTCTCTCTCTGTTTCTCTCAGCCTCCCTCTCTCTCTAAAATCAATAAAAACCGTATCCTCAGATGAGGATTAAAAAAAGAGAGAGAGAAGAGGCCCAGACACAAAGATACACAGGGAAGACTGTCATGCGACAAGACAGGCAGAGACTGGAGTGATGCATTTTCTAGCCAAGGAACACCAACGATTGCCAGCAACCACTGGAAGCTAGGAGAGAAGCATGGAACAGACTTTCCTGGAGCCCTCCGTAATTGAACGAACCTTGCTGACCCTTTGATTTCAGGCTTAGCCTCCAGTTCTGAGAGAATAAATTGGTATTGTTTTAAGCCATTCAGTTTGTTGTATTTGTTATACCAATCCTAAGAAACTGATACAATATCCAAACTCTCATCTGTACCTGATTCAGGTGATTTAGATTACATTTGGGACTTTTTGAATTGATTATATTTGGAAGAAATTTTGAAGAATTGATGCTGAAATGAGTTAAGACTTTGGTTATTTTTTTCTTTTACAGTATAACCACTCCCAATTTCTCAAAATAACAAAAACAGACTGGCGTAAAAGTAAGTCAAATAATATTAATATCCTATAATTCTGTTTTGAAAACTGTCATAGTCAGTGACAGATGTTGTTCAACATTTCCTCCTGAAGAAAAGTTAGCGGGACCTATAGTCACAACAGTCTTACCTGTCAAAAGCTGAAATCGTACTTAGAGCCAAAAGCAAGTAGAGAAGACTCTGGAATGGATATGCTAAGGTCTTGTATTGTTGCAGAAGGTTTGAGAGGTTAGAAAGCTGACTTCCTGCTAGAGCATATACCACAATAATATTCCACACAGCGCAGCCAGCCAAGAAACCATGAGAAAAGAGACCAACCATCCTGAATGGAAAAGGGTTTTATTATTATACATGAATTACTAAAGTAAATAGCTAAAATAGTTTAAGATTTTACTCCTATAAGAGTAAAATTCGCCATTCCACAAAAAACAAAAACATGTTTTTTCTTTTTACTACACGGAAGGTAGATTATTAACTAGTGTTGAACAATCAACACTTTAAAAAATATATATATATGGAATAACTGTTTTAAGAAAAGTCCAGCCAAAGCAGCCACCTGAAAGCCTGGTGCACGGAGAGCGCAACATCTCTGGTCGTCCGGGAAGGCTTCGCGTCCAGGGTCACGTCTATGTTTTCTGTGGTCTTTATCAGCTCTGAACGGTCAGTGGCCTGGAATCGCCCTAAGAACACATTACACAATTATTAATTAACAAAAGAGAACCCTGATAGCCTTTTTTAAATTATTCCATACTTAAGAATCCTTAGATGAAATATGAAATTTTGCTGTTTTTCTGTCTAAAAATCCTCCCTGACTCAGTCCTTATTTCAAAAGGTTCTTTACTTTCAGGTGCTTACACACAGTGCTTTTTTCATCTTTAAGAAAAATAAACAATGTCTGTGTGCTTTCTTCTCAAACCAAAATGATGTTGAAGTAACAGTTTTGGAAACTGATTATATTTAATGAAATACAATAAACTTCCAACTAAAAAAAAGTCTAGCAACACTTAACGTGACAAAGTCTAAAATATTCTAATTTATAGATTTTAAAAGTACTAATGTTCAAATGTCAACCGAATAAAGGTAAGTCAACATTTGAAAACACTTCACATTTCTTAGGAAAAGATACCAGTGTATGTACATGGTACTCTGTGATGACAGAAAGGAAATGAGTTGTTTCATAAACTTGTTTTAAGAGGATTCCTGTGAAAAGTATCAGTTCAAGCGTCAGCACTGCAACACTGCGTAAGCGGAGCTTCACCCTTCCACTGCTGGCAAGGAGGTCCCTCCTCATACGTCTACCAACCCACGAATGGACCTCAGGCGGCAGCAGGGTCCGTTTCAATCATGCTTGCCAACCCTGGCTGCTACATAGTTTGGAGAACACAGGCAGAGGTGCATCATATAATTTTCCCTAAGCAAAGACAACTTCTGGACAGACAACTCATATTTTTCACGGTCAGTTACTCTTAGTAAGGAAGTTTCTGCGCTAAGGGAGGCAAGAATAAAAACGACTGAGTGATAATGCTTGATAACACCTTGAAGTAAATTAAATGGCTGCATGGTATCCTAGTAAAAGCACATGACTAGAAGTCATGGAAGCCTGAGTTCCAGTTCTGTACTAATCAACGTGAGACCCCGGTAAGTCAGTTAGCCTCAAGCTCACAGGTTTCTCACTGGCAAAGGTCCCTCAGATGGTATACTACAGAACCACAATTTTAACACAACACATAAAATCTAAATTGTAAATTTCTAGGACTAAGCTTTGTTTCAGATGAGTTCTTCAGGCAGGATACTCACAGCACACAGAATCTTCCCAGCATACAGCACATCCATGGGAGGAGCATGTGGCCATGATCATGCTTCTGGTAAGCTTTTCTCAAAACACTGCAAATGCAGTCTTACAACCAGTGCACGCTACATAACATCAGAACTGTTGTCCAAACGAATTTATGGCTATAATGCTGTATTTCGTATTTAATATGGTAATATGATCATGTATGTTCTCTCATTTGTTTTTAATTATAGCATTTATATCATTATCTGACCCACCTCCTACACCACTACCAACTGTCCAAAACTACTAAAATAAAACAAAGAATAAAAAAATGGGCGAAGGATAAGAGATTTTTTAAATTACCCAAAATCCTGTAACCCAGAAATTATATAACAACCAGGATTAATATTTTGGCATATTTCCTTCTTTTGTCCTGTGTGTTCTATAGTTGAGATCAAAGTATATGTGTGTGTATATTTATTTTTCATTAGATTCCACAAAATGTAAAATTCTCCCTAAATATTATTTTTAATGATGCAAATTTTATTGTATACATACAGCATACCTTACTGAAATTATTCCTATGTTCTTTTATATTTAGGTTATTTCCAGTTTTTTTTCTCATGAATTACAGTGTGATGATTAGCATTGTGTATAAATTTTTGTCCATGTTTTTGCTTATTTCCTTAATTCAGATTTCCAGAAGTATAAATCCTAGGTCAAGTGATATCCTTGCGTATTTCTTAAAGTGCTCATGTTCCAAAACAATGAAGCACTTACGGCTTTTTTCCACAAACACTTTGCCTACGGGCTGGCTAATGCCAGTGGGTGCAGTGAACACAGACAGCTGCTCTGGACTACTCTGTTCGTCAGTAATTATGTCTTCATCTTCCACTCCCAGCTCATTGGCATGCTGCGATTCTGCTGGCTGTGTTTTCCTGTAATCAGGGAGAAGGAAAAAAAAAATGGATGATTACTGAATTTTTACAGACTTACATAAAGAGGTACCTGCAAGTAGAATGAAAAGAGCCCTGGACTTCGAGTGGAAAAATGTGGATTTTACTCAAACAGATCAGTTATTAACTGTCATGTGCATCAAGTCAACTATATTTCTGTAGGCCTCAGTTTTCTCCTCTGGACAATGAAGTGACTAAACTAGATTTGTGAGGTTCTTTTCAGACTTAAAATTATATCATTTCATATAGATACCAATTATCAAGTATAGGGTCATTTCTAAATTCAAATAATAGTGTTACATAACTTTCAGTGCACTTCTCTAAAGTATGCCGCTCTATTTACCTGACACAATTCCCCATGCTAAAATACACATTTTCACTTGTTGCTGAAATAGTCATAATCTGAATTCTGTTAACATGAGAAAATAAATTATAATCACCTATTTTATTAATATTACCTTTAATTTTTAATACCTTTATTATGTAATTTTTTGCTACTTATATAAAATGTTATATTTGTGTTACTCCTTTTTTAGAGACAGTTCCTAAGAATTCTTATTTAAGCACAATATTTTACTTTGCTCTGTGGTTTACACTTTTCAAATTTATCATTAGACTGGTTTAACTGATATTTTTGTAATACTACTTAACCTAGAGATATACAACTACAAGTACTTGTAAGACCTAATCAGAAGCTTTTGTTGGGGAGCTCCAAACCAAGCATCAGAGTGTCCCTGAAGAATATTTAGAAGATACAGTAAATTCTCACTTCGTCTTCCTGCGAGGTTTTTGAATGACTGGCTCCTCAGCTGGCTCCCCATCAATACCATTTTCATTCTGTAATAAAGGTGGACTAGATGTCTTCTGGGCGAAGGCAGTCTCCACTTCTGAAAAAAGAGTAAATTTTCAAGTTACTATAATGTAAAAAGAAAAGCAGTGTATAAGACTTTTGTAATACAAAAGGACCTTAAAACATTTAATTAGATGAATCCTTTTTTTAGCATCTTACACATTTATCTGTACAATTTTACACCTTTAAACACACAACAAAAGATTTGAAACTGCAATGCCACAAATATATGGAAAAACATTGCATGATTCAACAGAGAGACACATGGAACAATATGAGAACAGGAGGCTCAGTGACGTTAGGCTGTGAGAAGCCAAGGACTGTGAAGAACCACCGACGTCGGAAGAGGCAAGGATGCATTCTTTCCTAGAGCCTCCGGTGGGAGTGTGGCCCTGGGCGCACCTTGCTTTTGAACTTCTATGCTCCAGAACTGTCAGAGACTAAATTTCTGTTGTTTTAAGTCACCCAGTTTGTAGTAATCTATTACGGAGCCCTAAAAATTAATACAACATATTTTACAAAATGGGGTCCTCTATACATACTCTTTTATAGCTTTTGTTTTTGACTCAACAATATATTACTGATGGTTTTCCATGTCACCATATCACTTTAACAATCCTGTTAATGGTTATTTGGTTTCTATTAAATGAATAAAATGTTTTACTTAGCCAGGATCACATTGTAAAATGTTTGGTATTACTAGTTTCTACTCTTATAAATAATATTGCAGTTAACATCCTTTAATTACTATAGCTATTGTAGTTACTTCTATTCCTATAAATTCAAACAGGTTATACCAATTTATACTCTCAGCAGCAGCATTTGAATGTTCCCATTTCTCATCAACACTTTTGGATTTTGTAAGTTTTAAAAAGCATTGCCAATTTGATAGGCAAAATAAATGATACAGTATTGTTTACCTTGTGAACAGTGCCTGGGACATAGCAAAACTCAATAAATGTTGGCTGTTGCCTTATACTATCATTGTTAATAGAGAATCCAACCATTCTCCACTTATCTCAAATGTCCATTTCATCATACGCTAAATTCTTACACACATCAAGATCTACACTTTCTATTCTAGTGCTGAATTTGTACCACTTCCCTTAAAATCTACACACGTGATCAAAAGAGACACTCTAAAGTGTTCTTAACTTATTGCATTAGCATTACTCTAGTGATAAAAATTTTAAGCAAGGAAGAAAAAAATGAATATGGGTGGAAAAAAAGTGGAAACAGACAGGTTTTTAATAATACACCCAAAATCACAACTGTTTTCACAACCTACCCTTGTTTTCACATACCAAGAGGTAGCCTTGTCTTCTTCTGTCTTCTTTGAACAGGAGCTTCTACATACTCTTTGGGTTCTTTAAGTGGTGGCTCATTGCTTTCAGATGGCCTGTGAACAGCAGTCTGAACAAGGCCTTCCAAAGAAGCACTCGCTACAGAAATACAGAGTGGAAAAAATGGGGTAACTTGAGCGGAGATCACTGAGTCTTCAGAAGATGGAAAAAGAGGGAACTGGAATGTTCCCTGTATAATCACTCCTTCTCCTACAGAACTGATTATGCCCCAGATGTGAATTTCCTTCCTCCTCACCTGTAACTTCAGGTTTTAAGTGAGAAAGGAAATAAACAAGGGAACAAGGGAAGATGAAGAAAAAGGGGTAGGAGCTAGGATGAAGAACAAAAGAAGGTGAGGTGGAGACTTTGCTTCAGAATTTTCAACAAAGTAGAAACATAATGGAAACTCTTACCATAGAGAATTCCCTTATTTGTCTTATTCTTAAGAATTATTAGCCTTTATATAGTTTAGTATTTCATTACTAAATTAACACATGATAACATCATGGACAACTGGAGTTAACAGACAGTTTATAAATCTCTTCATTTGGTTATTCATTGCAATCTCTCCCCTCATCAAGTCTTTGAACGGATTTTAACGCACTTTGGCAGATTTGAGTTTTACTTGACTACATTCCCATGTCCATGTTCTTCACAAAAGAAATATAAATGTATTGATAAACAAATATATGCTTCAAATCATTAGCATTCAGATAAATGAAAACTAAAACAAGCACATTTTGCCCATTAAATTGACAAAAAATGTTAAAAGATACTGTCCAATGTTGTCAAGGATTTAGTGAATGTGACGCTCAAATTGTTGATGGCGATAAATAACTAAAGCTTCCTTGAAGGCAATTTATTTAGCACAATTTTATATTACTAATGCACATGTCCTTTCTCTACTATTTTACTGGTAGCAACCCATCCTATGAAAACAGCTCTTCTTCCCCACCACCCACTATTTTAGAACCAGAGCAAAACTAGAACAGTGAAAAACTGAAATAATCAAAATGAACAGTTTTAATAACCTAGCAACATATCCTCTTTTACGTGCAGGGCACTGACTTAAAAAAAAAAAAGTGCTGGCAGCTGGGACAGAGCAGTACCTCTGCTCCAAACTCGTCTTTATTGTATCCTCCACCTGCGACCTGCCTCAGTCCAGATGTACATGTCTATGTTTAACGGTGAGTGCATTTCTAGAGCCTAGCATTTCAGTATCTTTGTGAATCTAAGTCTCTTTGCACCTCTTTTCCTTTTATCTATGTCTGTGTCTTTTTCTCTTTCTATGCATCCATCTCTATTTCTTTATTTTTCTCCATTTATTCCTCCATTTGTTAGGAAATCAATGGTAAGGCAAAGTAAGTTTCTGACCAAGTGTAAGGTCTGATCAGCTATGAGCTTTAAGCGCATCCAGCTGTGGAGACAGGACCGACGAGAGTGAAAGAAAGCTAGAAGCACAATATTGGAGGCTACCATGACAGCTAAAGTTAGAAGAGGATAGCTAAGGTCTAACAGCGCAAGGTCAGAGCTAAACTACCTACAGTTGTGACAGAGGAAATGAAAGGGGAGAGACGTAAAAGACGCCACAGAAGATGCAAGCAAGTAGAAGCAGCAAGTCGAGTGAAGGGACCAGTGAGAGGGGACCCTGAGGTTTCCAGCCTGAGAGACTGGAGAGTGGTGGCTTCCATTAACAGAAATTTGCGAGAAGTAAAACTTGAATTATTGCTGAAGGTGATGAATCCTGAAGGCGCGAGTCGGAGTTAGTGGCAGAACACCCAGGATCATTAGTGGGTAACTCAAATGAAAGGGAGTTCTCAGAACTTGCATATTACTGGAGCTTAATGCCTGGATGGCAAGGTCCCACTTCCAGACTTGTGCTCTAACACAGAGATTCTCTGACTAAAATGACATACCCAAGAACCTGTGACTCTACATCCAGTATCCCATTCAAGGGTCTGAAACCAATCATAGCTTAAGACAACGTAATGTTTTCCAGGGATAAAAGGCTTCCAAGAGTCTAAGACTGTAGTGGAAATAAGAGTATCGGTGGCACAACCCTTTATTTTATGAATCCTTCTAGACTCTCTTCAGGCTGCCCACTGCCTTGTCCCTCACCACCTTCAGGAACCCCTTTGCTTCAAAGTGACCTTGATTCTATCCTCAAGGCAGCAGTGACTTGTCTCTCCTTGATCTGTGATGTTTATTGTGCTTGAAGTCCTGGAAAAACTCGTGATTCCATGCAGCAAAGAATGACTTCTTACCTAGTGGGGTTTTTGTTCTTGGCTTCTTTTTCTTAGGACGACTAAGTGGAATATCATCTATAAAACAAAAAGAACAACAGAAAAGACTGCCTAAAATCCTATGCGGGGAACAGCCAAATGGGAACTTTTAATAGGGGAAGAAGGCAAGAAAATGAAAAAAGTCAAAGAGACTTTGACACAGTTACAAACTGTGACATACAAAGTGTGCTCACCAAATAGTCATCTGATCCCCTACACTTCCCATCCCCCTAGCTCTTTGGTGTGGCTTATGATTGGTTCTGGCCAGCAGGGTGTGAGAGAAGTGATCTGTGTCATTTGGAGGCCAAAGCATTGAAAGAGCCAGTGAGAAACCCTCCAGCTTTCTCTTCCCCTGGTGTGGCAACTGGGGAGACCTCATGTTAAGATGGCAGAAGCACAGATGGAAGTAGACGGAATCACTGCCATCATTAGTGAAGAGGTAGTTACAGGCAAACGCCCTGATTTGTTGCCACAATGGACTTTGCACTAACCAGAAATAACCCTGCATGATATTAAGTCATTGAGATTTGGGGGTTAGTGTAGCATAATCCAGTCTATTCTGACTAAAAGAGACAAACGAAGATGCAATCTCTAAGACAGAACTACAGACTAGCCAAGAATTATGACCTGGGGAACTCCATTCAAGGATGAGTGCTTTTATACTTTTATCATATTATTAAGGTCAGATATCAACCATATAACAGTGTTATTTATTAACCATCATTTAAAACAGGCAGCCATAGATTATTAAGATAAAAAGATATTACAGTATTATAAATTACACCATTCATATTCAATTTTACGAGAAACATTAATAAATTAAACTTTTAAACATCAAATACTACATTTAAAAAGTTTTACATTAACAGTGAACTAACTCACCTTTAATATCACTTTACACGACACCGACCAAATTTAACAGGGCAAAGACAAAAAAAAACTATTAATTAGAAATCTATTATATTGTCAGACTGAAAACTGACTTAAATAATTACAAATCTAAAATAGAATTAGCTTTCACACACAGTCTGCTAGTTTACAAATTAGTTTATTTACAAATAATCTTTTAAAATAAGACTGCAAATAAAAACCCCAATATTTTCTGAATCTATGTGTATGTATTTCCTATTACCTATGAATAAAGTGGATTAAACAGATTAAGAACTCTTACTTTGTCACTCATTAAAATCAGCTTAAACTCGGAGGGAATTATTCTAGCAAACAAAAGGTCAGAATTCTGACAAACAAGACACTTAAACATTCAGAATGGATCCATTATTCTGACATTCAGGCTTTGAAACTGAACATTTATTTAACTATAATTGTCATCCTAATAATTCAGGGATTTTTCACCTTTAAACTGTTAAGAAGGCTTTTACTAAAAATGTCAAGAAGTCTTTCTGAAGTATTTAGTTTTGCAATGGTAGTCAATATTTCACTTTATACTCATTTTGCATTTGAAAAAATAATAAAATTACTGTAAATTACTTTTACCTTGGCACAGGTGGAAGGGCTCGTGGAGGACGCTATGGAGAAAAGAAGAAAAGTACTTGTAAGTAAAAGCCTACAGCATCTTTACATCAGATAGTTCAGATCTTTTGATTACCCTTTTCATCAGTGAAATCCAGGAGGTACTGATGAGACTCAAATGGGCAATATTTAAATTTTGTGTACCTATTCTAAAGTTCATATAAAATTCCCTCCTTTCTGTGAGCCTTTTTATCTACAGGCCCGGCCCTGTTCTAAGCACATTAATGAACAAAACAAAGAGATCCTGCTTTCATGAAACTTTACATTCTAGTGGTTGAGAATATATATATAGTAATAAATGGGGGAGGATGCGGGCTTCCACTTTAGTTAGGAAAAGTCTCTCTCAGATATCTGAACTGAAAACTGATTTTTAAAAAGAGACTACATTTTTAACAAAGGGAAGCAAACACAAAAGCCCTTAGGGGAGAATGGATTTAGAGTGTTCCAGGTAAAAGGAGTAAGGCTGCAGAAGTTACCAAGGAGAGGTAGGTCGGCAGAGGCCAAGAAATTAGGGCCCGGAAGACAGAGGGAAGGAATCTAGAATTTGTGTTAATGCCGTGGGAAGCCAATGGAGGTTGTAAGCCACACAGTAACATACTTTTTGAAAAGATCGCTCTGACTACAGGATGAAGAATGCATTTCAAGACAGAAAGAATCGGGGGAGGGGGAGACTCTTGCCGCACTTCACATGAACAGGAAAAGTTTTGTTTGCAGTTCAGTGAGAGTATAGTTAAGAAGCATTCGGAATCTTTCAAAATAAAACACTAACATTAATGCCTAGAAATTGGTGTAATGTTCCAATTATCTCATGCTGCTTGCAGAGAACACTAATTCAAAAGGGTTAAATTTTAGACATTCTTGTAGTTCTGCAGCTGTTCCGTTTAGCAATCCATTCGTTTAAACTGTGTATTAATATAAATGCTAGAAGATGAAGGCAAGGCAGGCTGTCTTAACACTATCCAGTAACCAAAATTACAACAGGGAAAGTACGGTAGTTACAGGACAGCGCTTTTGTCCTAAAGATGCTATGAATAGCATTCTACGCAAGGCTCAGTTCACACAATTCCACATTTCAAAAGTCCCGCAAAAATCGCCAATCACCCATCCAAAAACCCAAACTTTAAGCCTCTCGAAAGTAGAACAGTTCAACGGAACACAAAATCCAAGTAACTTAAAAGTAATTAAGGCTCGCTTACCACCTGCTTCTCTCCCATTCTTTCTAAACTACCCGACTGCGCTCAAACGCACCCGGGCTGGCCCCGCGCGCAGGCGAAATACGTCATCGGGCTGCGCCGCCGAGTCGCTGCGGCCCGCAGCCCCCTCTCAGCGCTGCGAGCGAAGGGGAAGACCCCGCGCTTGGCTTGGGCTTTAGTTCTACCCCAGCAGGAAAAGGGGCTTCGGAGTCGTGGCTAGGAGTCCGGAAGGGGCGACTCCAAAAGGCGTGAGGTAGTAATCACGGTTTTCTCCTTGGTTTCCCAAGTGATTTGTTCGAGAAACGTGAGAGAAGACCGTGGTTAAAAGTCTCCGCTGGCAAAAAGCCATCTCTTCCGCGGGCGGGTAAATGCCCTCCGGGAGGAATCAGTAGGACTTGCCTCGCTGGCAGCTAGGAACCCGCAGAGGCCCGGGCGACAGTGAGAGGAGGCGTCGTCATGGCAACATGCTCAACCCGGCGGGGGAAACTTCGCGCCCCGCTGCGGAAGTTCGGGTCTCAGCTTTGGGATGAATTTACAACCCAGGGTAGACTCCAACCCCGTAGGCGCCGAAGGGGATCTTTGCGCAAGTCCACCAGCTAGCTTCTCTCCTTCTTTTCCCAGCGCTAGCGTCGGCCGTGCCCCAGGTATGGCTGCCGCGCTAGAGCTGCACCCTCCTCCCCGGCCACTTCTCCCGGGGTACGCGCCGCTCGCCGCTCACCGGGTGGTCCTCCAGCGAAAGCCCGGAGGGGTCCCTCATGGCGCTCTCCCTGCTGGGCTCCCTCGGCGCAACCGTCGCGGGCCCAAGCCTAGTTCCCCGCGACGCCGCGGCCTCCGGGACCAACGGGAGGCGGGGACTTTGAGGCTCCTAACTGGGCCACCGCCCCCGGGACTGAGTCTCTGCCTGCCTCCGCCCTGCCCGGAGTTGCCAGGTTTCAGAGTTCCGGACGCCTGCTCTTCGCCACCGGGAGCACTAAGTTACATTTCGGAAGCGGCGGGGCGGGGCGGGGGGGTGGGGGGCGTGTTGATTTTTCTCCAATTTCTTACCCCTTGGAAAACCTTTTTCTCAAGCACAACATAAAGTCAGATCTGGCCTCACTAAGTTCCACTAAAAATGACTTAATTTTCGTTTTTGATTTTTTTTAAAGAAAGATAATATTCACTTTAATAAGAAACTGCAAATATTTTGAAGCATGCCCTCCATTTTATAGTTAAGGGTGCGGAATGGCGTGGATATAGAGAAAATGCAATAGATACAGGGGCAGGAAGGGACTGGAAGTCTCAGTCCTAAGGAAGAAAAACAAGACTTCTTGGAATAACATCTTCATCTTGTGGTTTGCTCAGATACTGGTTTTTAGGACTAAAATTCATTGACCAGTCCTAATTTAGGCAGAAAAGTAGATACCGATTTTCAGGAAAATTAATGATTTGCTACAGCTCTGATCAGAAGAATACTTTTTTTCTTGTAGCCTGACGTGTAAAATGATGAGGGTAGTGCGGTTTGTTTGGATTTTGATGTTAGATATGAATTATGTGTATTAGCCACATTTCTTGCTGAAGTAGTCAAGTTAGCAATTTTTATAAATCATTTTAATAAAACAAGTCTCATGAGGTAAAATACAGTTTCTGAAATTAAATATTACTTATTTAGGAAAGATCTTTTTATCTGAATTGTACAAAGACTACATGAAAACAATGAAAGGTTCTCAAACTCAGTGACTTGACCTTGTTCATATTCTGCCAAATGCTTGCTGTAAAAGTAAAGGAAAACAAGTTTTTTCTCCTAAAAGGGAATAGGTAATTCTGCATAACCATACAATGCAAATATTTTTTTCAAGTAAGATTAATGAACAAACTGTAGAACTTTTAAAGTTGCATACATTATAATAGGACAAATACTGCTGTTTTAGATTGCAGCTATTCCAGAGCTCTGTAACAGATGAACATTGTTAAAACTCCAACATTAAGCAGAAGCCCTTAAGACTCAGTACCAGAAGAAACCCATGTTGCTGGTACCCACTGAGGGTCCTCCTGAGCCTTCTGAACTGCAGACAACAACTGGGCACATGCATCTTGCAGGTTGTCATTGATAAGCACATGATCAAAAAACTGGCCAAACTGAGTCTCCATTTTTTGGGCTAAATCTTCTATCTCTTGTAGATCTTCATCCTTCAGGAGAAACAGAAAAATACAAATACCACAAACTTAATGAGACAAGTAGAAATAATATGCAGTTTATGCTGTTACATTCAGTTTCAAACTATTCATTTAAAAATTAGGTCAAATAAATGTCCTCTATTTTAAATCACAAAACCTATATTTCTATCTTTAGTCTTACATATGTTTCCCTGGTCAAGGTTTTACAAAATTAAGTAATGGTTTGTAGACAAACCAGTCCTCTCAACTTTCCATTTGGACGACATTGTCTTATTCTATTATCTAAACACTTGAAGCTCTCAAACCATATATATACAACATAAAACCAAAAAAAATACCACTCAAATATAAATAAAACTTAAACATACATTTAAAAAAAGATTTTATTTATTTTTAAATGGAGGGAAAGGGAAGGAGAAAGAGAGGGAAAGAAACATCCATGTGTGGTTGCCTCTCCCTCGTTCCCTACTGGGGACCTGGCCTACAATCCAGGCATGTGACCTGACTGGGAATCAAGTTGGTGACCCTTTGGTTCAGAGGCCAGCGCTCAATCCACTGAACCACACCACTCAGGGCAAACATAAATTTCAAGTGAACATTTAAATAGAATATAATTGATAAGAATGACAGTATTTTGCAGATATAAAATGGTCACTTTTAACATGAAAATGGTATGACATGTTCTATTTGGTATACCTAGATTATACTTTACTTCATTATGACTTAATTTACTTACAATATTGTCTATTTCTACTATTGTTAAATGTTCATTCAGTGAAGGTCATTTGGCCTTCACTTGACACTAATGCATTAAATTCATGCTGTTATTGTCTTATTTGTCCATAACGATTAATAGAATAGTATTTTACAATACTACAATACTACTACAAGAATACAATACTATCATATGCACTATTGTATTTACAACAGTACAACTTGTTGCCAATGCAACCATCAACAAATAAATGCAGGCACTAGAATCTTGTGGCAATACTCCTTTATGAGGTATCCATACTCATGATCCAAAAGTAATTTTCTTAATTCGTTTAGATTGCCATAGACATGAGAATATAATTTTAATTTTAAATGCCCATTGACTCAGACTCAGGAAATATATCCATGGATTCTAGTATCTGAAGTGCAAATTGGAGAATCAGACTTTCATAGAGCAATCATCAAAAAACATGAAGATTAAAAGTAATAGAGGGTAATTGAAAGATATCTCATGCTCACTATAGCAACACACTAAAATTGGAAAGATACAGAGGTTGGCATGGCCCCTATGCACAGATAGGATGCAAATTTATCACACATTTCAAGTGGGACAAAATTTTAATTTTGATGAGAAAAGTTCTGGAGGTATTTTTCACAATGTGAATATATTTAATACTACTGACTTATATACTTACAAATGGATGAGATGGTAAGTTTTGTGTGTTATGTGGTTTATTTAGTTTCTTTACCACACATACAAAAAATAAATAGATGTAATATCTTAAGGCAATGGTTATCTGGATGTAAAAATTCATGGAGGGGTACACTTATGACATATACCTTGTTGAATATATGTTATGACTTAAATATTTAAAGTGAATTTAATGAAAAAATATACATATAAAACTGGTGGGGGGAATCACCTATTTTAGGAAGAGTTCTCTGGTTAATTCCACCTGGCTTGGCCCCTCTATTATTAGCATCATCATTAATAAAATGTTTTATGTTTAGAAATATGTATAAAGATACCTCAAATTACAGACCAGATAGGTATATTCACGAATGCATTTTTATTCTTTTTAAAGGCTTTATTATTTGTTTTTAGAGAGAGGGTAAAGGAGGGAGAAAGAGAGGGAGAGAAACATCAGTTAGTCATTCTTGTAAATGCCCCGACCAGGAACCATGCAACCCAGGCATGTGCCCTGACCAGGAATTGACCTGGAGACCTTTTCCTGTGTGGGATGATGCCCAGCCAACTAAGCCACACTGCTCAGGACCTCCAAAGCATTTTAAAAGTAAATTCTCAAATGTTTTTGTAAAATAATTCATTTTAAATACAAATTTCAGGCTTGTGCACACCCAGTTTCTGTGTGGGTCTACAAACTGTATTTTAGAGGTAGACCACCCAAAGAGAAAGAAAAAATAAGAGTAGCATTATAGCAGTTAATAAGCTTTATTTTAATATTTATAAATTGTATCCAGAGAAAATAAATTATAAGGGCATTATTTATTAGAAACAAATTATATCCCATAACAAAGGGACACTGAAGAAACAATACAGTGATTTTTGACTAGGAGAAAAAGTGCATTTATCCATTTCCTCTGTGTCTTACCTTGAACTTCATGTCCACAAAATAGTCTGTGATGATCTTGGCATTTTTCCGAGATTGTTTCATACAACTCATGTTAGATGGCTTTATAAATATGACGTAGGGTTTCAGTTCATGGGTTCGAGCCACTTGAATACCCTACACAGAAAAATTAAGTGCACATTTCAAAACAGAAGTCAAAATAATTTCCTAAGGTCAACATGAATGTTTGCCAAATTTCTAAGACCAGAAATTAGTAATTATTTTTAGTCAGAGTATATTCTCATGTACCCTTAAGTTCTCACCTCTAAAAAAACATTTTAATAATTAAGAGATGGGGTTTTAGAATCAAAACTTCCTACAAATCCTGACTCTTCCTCTTACTAGCCATGACACCCTTACTGAAATTTGAGAATAGGATTCTATATATGATCTCACAGGACAAAGGCCAAGACAGACTCACACGGTGGGTCACCTCTTGCCATTGATACCACTGAAACCTTCACACTGAAACCAGCTTTGACCCAAATAAGAGCAAACTTATTGTCCCCTGATTCTCTTTTTTAAAAGTATATTTTATTGATTATGCTATTACGGTTTTCCCAATCCCCCCCCCTTTATCCTTCCTCTGCCCTGCACCCTCCAACCCTCCAGCATTCCCCGCTTTAGTTCATGTCCATGGGTCATACATGTAAGTTCTTCTTTCCAGTCCCTTCTTGCCTATAAGGTTTCTTTTGAGAACTCAGCTGATAGTCTAATGGGAACTCCTTGGTAGGTAGTTGTCTCCTTTTCTCTTGCTGCTTTTAAGATTCCTTATCTTTAATCTTGGGTAACAACGATGATGTGCCTTGGTGTGTTCCTCTTTGGTTCCAATTTCTTTGGGACTTTCTGGGCTTCCTGGACTTCCTGGAAGTCCATTTCCTTCCCCAGACTGGGGAAGTTTTCCTTCATTATTTATTCAAGTAAGTTTTCAACTTCTTGTTCTGCTTCTGGCACCCCTATGATTTGCATATTGGAACATTTAAAGTTATCCCAGAGGTTCCTAAGCCTCTCTTCATTTTTTAAAATTCTTATTTCTTCATTATGTTTCAGTTGAATGTTTATTTGTTCTAAATCATTGATTCGAGTCCTGGTTTCCTTCTCTTCACTGTTGGTCCCCTATATATTTCACTTTATTTCACTTTAGGTAGCTTTCATTTCTTCTTTCATTTTGCTACTGAGCTGAATCAGTTCTGTGAACATCCATTACCAGTGTTTTGAACGCTAGCTACCGGGGCTATGGTTGGCTATGGTTGGCAGACTCTTCTGTACGGTGTAATTTCAGGTTGTGGGCTCCAAGCCTCCAGCGGAAGGATCCATCCGCTCAAGGCTCCTACCAACAAGCTACCTGGGTGGCAGGCTAACGACCTCAGACAACGTAATCCCCATAGCGCCAAGTGTGCTTCTGCACATCCCTGGGATGCAAAGTCTATTCACAGCACAACCCAAGTGGCTACTCAGTCTTCCCAGACTTTACAAACACACCACCCTTTCCAGTTCCTCCCTCAGCCACCATAGGCAGTGATGTGTAACAGTCTAATGTTACTTTAACAGTCTGTAAGGTTGCGGGAGCGCGATCGGGCACACCTTTACTGCCCACGCTGGACATGACTTTTCGGAAAACAAATTTCCAAGGGCCATCCGCTTGTCTTTTGCTGTTACTATGAAAAGTCACTGTCAAGGTCTCTGAAGAACTGATGTGCAAAAAGAATTAGAATGGATGCCAGTCAGTGGAAGTTGCTGTTTATTCCAGCGTCTCTTTACTCAGGAGAAGACGAGGATCTGGAAGTCAGTCAGTGAATCTGAGCGGATGATAGGAGGGATTAAAAGCTAGGAAACAGCTCCTGCCCTCTAGGCTCGTCCACAGGAACGCCAGTCTGGCACCCTAACCCTGCTGGTTATCATTCTTCCTTTCGTTTCTCTGCAGATGCGCACAGTGCCACACATGCTGACGACAGGCTGAGAATCTGCAGTTAGCAGCAGTAGTGGAGTGAATGATACAGTGTCATTTCCGTGAAATCCTGTCCCATGTTGTCTGGTGCATGGACTCCCCTCTTCGGCTAACAGATCAGGGAGCAAGCCCGCCCCAGGCAGGGCAGCATCTCCAGGAAAGACTGCACTTGACCAAGGACAGTAAAGGACTGCACGGACACTCTTGGATGAGGTGCTCATGCTCTCCCTCATTCATCCGTGCAGGCCTTGAGGGGCTCATAGAGGGTGACAAGCTCCCTCCGAATTTCTCTGGAAATCATATTCGATGGCAGTTTATAAGGCATAAACAAAATAAGATAAAATCCAGTCTTCCAACTGTATTGCCTCATTTTGGAGTAAAAACTGCTCGCCAAGGGGCTTTTGGTTTGGCTGCTGAGGCATATGCCCCCTCCTGCAGGCCGTGGCCTGGCATGCCACATGGCTCCAGGAGACAGTACAAAGAACCTCATAATTTCATAACCATACAAGCTTATTCAAACCGTGCTGATTTTAAAAGAATTTCAACAGAGGAACATAGTCCAGTGCACGCTCTTTGGAAATGGAGGCTCGACTACCTCGCTGGCACAAACAGAGGAAAGCTCTCTGAAGTGCCCTCTGCTGTCACCCGGTCTCTACAGAGGAGCTGCACCTGCTTCCAAGTCTGTCCTCACGGTGGCCCAGGGCAGCTGCTTTTCTGGCACGTGATTACTGGGGACTGGAGACACTGCAGTAGCTTCCAAATCATTTCCGTCTGAGGAGTCAACTTTTAGATGAAGTTTTACTCATATTTTCATATTCTATTTCAAACTGGTATAATTCAAACCCACAACAAAACAGGCACACAGTGCTTGGGTTTTATTTTGTATCACTTCTGTGAACCAGAACTAGCTGGGAATCCACAGTTAGGACAGAGCCGCATGGCCCTTGGCACACCAGGACCCACTTTCTCCCTGCCCTAGGGTGCTACAAGGACATAGGTTAAGGGGCCCCAGGAAGGAGGGGTGGGACTTGGGTCACTTACAGGCTTTTAGATCCCTCATGAAATGAGCCCTTAGAACCAGCCACTCCTCGCGGAAGTGTTGGAGGGTGGTGGGTGGGTCCACACAGGCTCCTATCAGCTGGTCGTTGTTTTTCAGTTTTAGCTTGCTCCAAATCCTCTCCAGGGCCACTCTTCCCATGAAGAAGGTGATGGCAAAATCATACTGTACCAGTCTCTATTATAATAAACATTCTTCTGAAAAACTTTACTTAAAAATTCCTTGTAAAAGTCAGTCATTTCTTCAGCATTCAATGTTGCTTTTTGACCTCATCCAGCTCTCAGTCCCAGGCCTTTAGCTTTTAGTCTTGAGTGAATAATAATTCTTTTTCCTTGCAGAAAGTCAAATTCTGGTTTGCCAAGAACTGTTGATTTCATGCTTGTATTTCTTGTCTTAATTCTCTGAGCTTTTGCTGTGGTGGTGGTTCATCTTCATGGGTGTAAAAATAAGTGGGATGGAGGTTTAAATATTTATCTGGGGGTCCTATCCAGTCGTGGCCAGATTTCCTGGGAGGACTGAATCTGCACAGAGGAGGGAGACGGCTCTTCCTCAGGGCCCACCAGGCCGCCGTGGTCCAGGGCCCAGCTCTCACAGTGCACCACCAACATTGTACGTTCTTTATGTTACCTTAATTTGCTCACTCCTGCTCCATTTCCCAGACAATCTTGGAGAGGTAGCTGTAGATATGACAATATGGGAACCTCACCTCCTTGTGTAAAGCAACATCTTACTCTCTCCAGAAGAAGTTACCTTGATGCCTTTGTGATCAAGGTCAAAGCAAGATTCTAAGTTTTCTTTATGGCCAGCTGCTCAGTTCTGTTATAGTGCTTGAGAAACTAAATTTCTTCCCCAACTAAAGACAAGCTACTGGCAATTGATCCATTAAATAATATCCTGGCCCTTAGACATGGGAAGTGGTCTTATCCTTAAAAGGATTACAGTAACAGAATAAAACCTGTAGAATGTGTGCAAAATGGATGGCATATATTCGTTCCTTTGGGAAGATGGAAAACAGTCTACTACAGACCCACCTGAGGCTCTAAGTCCATGACACAGACCTTTCCTTCCTCGAGGACAGCACGAACAGCATCCACACTGGTGCCATAGAAGTGGCCTTTGTACTCACCGTATTCGAGCATCCTGCAAGGGTGGGACAGAGAACAAGAACTGTCTCTACAAGCACAGTATTATTAGTAGTAGCATGAAGATAAACTCCAACAGAATAAAATGAAATATTGGACTTTGCCAACATGAAAACAGTTAGCGGACATTTGACAGGAGAAAAAAAATACTCAGAGATCTAGGACTATCATGATGACTTCTCCCGATTTCTCTAAAATTTGCACTTCACTTCTGCGCCCTCTCGTAACCCAGTGATTGGTGTACTAGTGTATCAATTTACATTTCCTTGGTTATTTCTTCAGAAACAAAGACAAGTAACCTTAGAAGCTTTGGGCAGTGCATAAGCTGTAAAACAACCAGAGGCGAGAATCAGATTCTGAACCTCTAACTTACCTGTGACTATACATGAGGCTTTCAAATGTTTCCTTTGACACGTAGTGATACTCACGTCCATCCATTTCATAACTCTTTTTGGAACGAGTAGTATCTGTCAAAAAAGTGAATTTTTCCAAAAGATTTTAGAGTCTTCAAAATGTTTTGATTTATTACCAATATGCATTTAGATAAAAAAGTCCAATCAAGATAAATAAGTGAATATATAAACAGGTAGATAAATAAAATACTAGAACCAAAAAGGAGTTTGAATTGGTGATAAGAAAGTAGTTCTCATATAAAAAGTATTTAACCTGTAAACCTTTATGTAATGATCAAGGTGTGGACAAATTTGCATTAGGTATTAAGCCAGGATAGGGAGGCC
Source organism: Tonatia bakeri (assembly GCA_004024845.1). Taxonomy (NCBI): domain Eukaryota; kingdom Metazoa; phylum Chordata; class Mammalia; order Chiroptera; family Phyllostomidae; genus Tonatia; species Tonatia bakeri. The sequence goes on along the minus strand of PVIA01004864.1, from coordinate 81,738 downwards.
CTAAGGGCCAGCTGTTCTAACTTCTAAGTAAGTTAATTATGCATGAGTCCTAAGACACCTAAAGGCTCCCAGGCTGCAATACCAGCAATATCTTAGGTTTAGATAGCGCATTTCATAAGACCTCATTTCATCTCTCATACTCCTAGTGAGGTGGAGTGTTATTACCATAGTTAACTGAAGATTTTAGAGAGCAACTCACTTGCTCACATACATTGACTAATAAAAAGCAAAGTTGAAAACAAGAACCTCAGTGTTCTGACTCTCCCTAGACTAATCTTTTCTACTAACACAGATTGTCTCAGATTTGAAATGGAGAAAGCCAATGACAGTCTGCAATCTTGCCCAGATGCACTAAAATGCAAGTGAAGATGGTGATTAGTTTTAGGGATCTCTAGAAGGGAAAGTTCAGTGGAGTCTGAATTTAATTTGTTAATATGACCACTTTGATTATAAAGTCTTCAACTTAAGTAGCACCTGGTATAGAACATAGGAATTCATCAAATCCCTAAGAGGGCTTCATTGTCTGCTCATCCATTAGTCAACACATACTGAGTGTCTATGTTTCAGCCACCATGCGAGGTTCTCACAACACAAAGATAAGGCACAGTTTCCACTCTGTGTCCTATATAGGCTGCAAAACTGGTCTTTTAATCTGCATTACAACAAATTGTCCTTATTCATAAAGTACTTCTGTATTTGCATTTGACAAAGTTTAAGGATAAAAAAGGTCAACACCTGATCTATAGTAGGAGCTTTAAAGAGGTTCTAAATGATAAAAGGAGTTAAGTACATCCAAGAGGCTCAAAAAGCAAACGTTATCTGGGGGTCATTTTTGTTTTTTCTTTATTCACACCTTTCTTCAGAGTCTTAGAGTTGCTACAGTTATGCCACTTGTCCCCATAGTTTTGTACTAAAAAAAAAAAATTCTAGTAAAACACTGTCGTTTTCAGGTGATAGTATATTATGTTAATATAAACCCATGATGATCCCTTCTCCTTGGTTCTACTGGACTGTATTTTACAAGGTATATTAAAGTCTGTGAATTGGTGTTTACATAACCTGAAGTATTCATTTTAAGCTTAAAACCAATCAATTTAAAAATCAAAATATGATCAACAGTTTCTCACTTTGAATGATGGCAATCCATACTCCTTATAATGTTCTGTGAGCATCTTATTTTCATCCAGATTATTGAAATACGGTGATTTTTTCGTAGTTTTTTAAAAGATTTTATTTATTGATTTTTAGAGAGAGGGGAAGGAAGGAAGAAAGGGAGAGACACATCAATCAGTTGCCTCTCATATGCACCCTAAATGGGGTCTGAACCCACAACCTGGGGCCAAATCCACAACCTAGGCATGAGCCCTGACAGGGAATTGAACCCATGACCTTCTGCTTTGCCAGACAACGCCCAACCAACTGAGCCACACCTGTCAGTACTGAATGAATGTTACCTATTATTGCTAAATTTTAGTGTTTTTGAAAGGTCATTTATATAGTTGTTAAGAAATGGGAAAAAAAGGCAAAATTACCCTTTGATAGCCTCATTAGTAAATCGTTTCCCTCTATTAAAATATAGTCATGGATTTTTGCTTTATTTTGTTTTGTTTTTGTAGTGTTTGTTTCTGAGATTAATGCCCATGCAAACAGTACCTGGAAAGCACAACCTATGGGATGTGACCATGAAGCAATGTTTTCCTTCTTTGTCTGTCACTGCCCTTCTGTGGAGCAAGACCTTCCCCTGGCCCTCGATAAAAACCTAGCCATTCCCATGACTCTGCTGATCACTCTTAGGCTAAAAAATAAAAAAAGTCCATCAGTCATGCAACAAAACTGCATCTCAGTTTAATAGTTAAAGTCCATCCATTTCTATTTTAGGCTTCTCCTCCCCATGTCCTGCTCAGACTTGCTGTAATCAGGGAGCCTGAAGTCAGAGGAGCAAGTAACATTCACTTCTTTGCCATTCCATGGCATTCCTACTGCTCTTCCCCTGGTTTATAACTCCCCAAGGCTGGAGCGCAGAGAGAGGGTAGAGAAAGCAGGGTGGGGAAACTGTTACATAACTGATGCTGGCTGCCATTGGCTCCTTTAGACTTGGCAGGTGTTTACTCTACATTAGCAGAAAGATCTGGCTCTTACTCCCCCAGGGGATGTTTGGGTAATTTTGCAAACCCTACCAGCATCATACCACCACTGCTGAGTACCTCAAATCCATCCCTATTCCAGCTAGTCTTTTGTGATTTCTTCCACACCCTGAGGTATTTGAGGGTCCACTTTTGGCCTCTTTCTGCTGAGGCTTCCTCTTGGGCAGAAACCAAGACAACTTCAAGGTGACTTTCTCCCACATTATCCACCTGGATCTGTCCTTGGGAAACATCACAACACTTCTGCTGTGACAGCCTCTGAAAGGGCAGCTACTTCCCAACTACAGCCATTGGTCACTTCCTCTAAGCTCTCCTCCTTTAGAATTTTTTAGGCACCTAAATTGCAGGAAACACATAGTAAGCTCTTTAAGTGGTTTCCCTAAGTTCCTCTGTCTTGCCTTGAGGCAAAGGGGAAGCGCCCACAAGCTCTTCCCACAAGGTATGATAGAATCATACTTATAAATTTATACATTATATGTGCATATATTATAATTTTTAATTAAAAAAAAACAAGAGTCAAGAGCAGTGCCAGGAAGAGAGTAAGTACTGAATAAATGTTAGCTATTATTGCTAAATTTTAGTGTTTTTTTAAGTCATTTATATGATTGTTAAGAAATGGCAAAAAAAAAAAAGGCAAAATCGCCCTTTGTTAGCTTCATTAGTAAATCATTTCCCTCTATTAAAATACATATAGTTAGAAATTTTAAGATCTACCCCATGTCTTATGTTTTCATGACAAAGAGAATATGGCATAACTAAGTGAGCTCAGTGTACCTGTAGACACAAAGAAAATTTTACCAAAACGTGAACTAGGATGAAAGAAAAATGAAACATACGCGGCACAGCACTTTGAAAATGGTTAGGATTAAGTTCAATAAGTTGTCTCCTCAGTTCATTCACTCCAACACCAGAAGGCCCTAAATACAAACAGCCACATACAGAAATCATTAGATGTGGATAAGTGGTTATGTGGTGAAGTCATCATTTCAGTCCTTCTACTAAAGACACTTGAGAGCAAATGTTCCTAGGGAAATTACATAGCGTTCCACCTTGTGAATTGGAATGACCCCAGAAGACTTCTGGGAACTTTCCTGGTGACCTGTGGAAGAACCCACACTTTTTCAACATTCAGAAATGAGGTGGGGAGTTGCCAGAACCTGTCACCCCAACAAACTTTATCTAATATTGGACCCTGTGTGAATTCTCTGGCCTCATTTCAGGCCATCTGAGACAACCTGCCTCTCCTCTCTAAATGAAGTTTCTATCATGTCACATCCCAGAAATCAGGCTCCACTGTGGCAGGTCCTGTGACTTACGGAAGTCAGGGGCACATTTCCTGACAGGTGAGTCAGCACCACCTGTGCCACTGGAGACAGGGCTCACTTCATGCATGTAAACCCCATGTAGTTTCACAAGACCCAAGCTTAGGATACAGCACTTGGCGAAATGCTCTTCTTTTGCCACATTGCAATTCTTAATAATTTTTGAATAAGGGGCCCTTGCATGTTTATTTTGCACTGTGCCCTGCAAACTCTGTAGCTGGTCCTGGTCGCCAGCCATGTTGTTTGCTCCATGCAGACCTGCCCTGCTCACAGCTGCAACACGCAGAGAAGACGGCAGTAAGGTGGAGGTTATTGCTGCTGCAGGAACCAACTTTGGGGAGATCTGGGTTGCAAAAGCATGTCACCCAGCACTGTATTTGCCTTGTTCTTTAGCACCAATGATACAGTCCAGGACTTTTTTTGACATTTTTCTAAAGGAAGTGCCTACAAATATCTTAGAAAAATAGATCTTAAGAACTTGTCGTCTAATACAGACTAATAATGGTCCAGTCTGGGAGAACACTCCTCTATGCTTACAGAATAAATTCTAAACAGGCATAAACAAAACCAAACCAAACCCTCAGCTACAACCTCATCCCAATACAACTTGTTATGCAAATTCAAATATACTATGGCATATCACATTCAATTGTAGACAATAAAACCATGATACAATAATGTTTTGTTTATAAACACACATATAACAGAAGCTTTATTTTTTTTAAGGTGTTTACATGGCTATCCACAAAGAGTTCCACTTGACCACTACACCCAACGCAAGACCAGTGAATCAAGAAGGAAAACTTCACTGTGGATGGGGCGAGGCCTGCCTGCCTGGACCTACCCACGAGCACGATGAGGCGGTGGCTGTCCGAAGGGCGCCGCTGGTACCTCACCACCTCCTCGTAAGGGGCGCCCAGTGCGCTGCTGCAGCTGCTGGAGCTGCACGCACTTGCGTGCACCTGGCTGAGGTGGGACTTCCGGCGGCAAAGGCGCAGGCTGCGGCGGAAACCAGCTGGGGAGGGCAGAAGTGCACAGAACGTTAGTGCAGGGTAGGAGAGATTCCTTCCAGCTTCAAACCTGATGGGGCGTGCAGCGACTGAGATTCCAAAGTGTTAATTAACGCAGTCGCATTTGTCTAAAAGTAGAAGAAAAAGAGCAATAGGAAGGAAAAATAACAAAACACCCCATACATCACCTCTAAGTGGCACCCAGCACCCACTATGTGCCAGGTGTTGTACTAGGTGCTGGTCATACAACGGTCAACTAAACCAAGTCCATTTCCTCATGAAATTTACACTTTATGGTGGAGGAGAGACCAACATCAAAAACAACAAAAGTAAATGCTTAGAACTAAGAAGGATTGGTGGTTAAAGAGTTGACGAGGTGCTTCTTCAGGTAGGTGGTTCAGTTAAGTGTCTGAAAAGCTGACATTGAGCAGGCATCTGGTTGAAGTAGTGGAACCAGCTGAGGAGGCATCTCGGGGGAAGAGCTGTCCGGGCTGAAGGAACAGCAAGTGCAAAGGTGCAGAGCAAGGAGTGCGCTTGAAAAGCTTGAGGAAGGTGCAGCATGGAGGCCTGTGTAGCTGTGGGCCGTGAGCAGTCCCACTGGTGGTAGGAAGTGGGTTGGAGAGGAAGCTGGGGAAGCCACAGAGGGCCTCGGTCGAGTGTTAGGTTGAGGTCGAAGTGGGACAGGAAGTCACTGGATGGTCAAGAGATGGGTGTGGCATGATTTGATTTTTGTTTCCTCTGGTTGCTGAAGCGGGGATGTAAACTGTAGGCATAGTAGGTGTAGGCTCAGGGACAGCAGTTAGAGGGCTACTCCCAGATGAGGGGGGCTAGTGGCTCGGGCCAGGGTGGAAACAGTGGAGTAGACTTATTACTCACATCCTGGAGGTGGGAACACTAAGACACAGACAGGCTCAGTGGCTGCTCACAACTGTGTGTTCAGTGGCAGAGCTGGACATTTTAGTCATGATTTCCAAACTCCTAGAATCCTGCTTAATCTGCCCACCCAACCACAGGGCTTTCTGGGTAGTTCCAAAGCTGTTCCCAGCTCTTCTCAGTAGATAGAGCTAGGGAACATACATACATATGTATGTATTACACACACACACACACACACACACACACACACACATCTACATTTTTATCTATAATGTTAAAACCATGAGTTCACACCAATACCTGCAATGCCAATTCAACACTACAGGTTTCGTTTTGGCATGCCCACCCCCTCCTTCAATATGTGTAACTCTAACAAAGAAAACTGACACTTATTACCCTCAATATATTGACTTATTGTATCAACAAGGAGCACCTGTGCAGAGGGTCGGGGGACAGACTTTGTCAGCAGCCTGGCAGAAAGTGTCAGAGCCCAAGCTGGGGAGGCAGGGGGAGAGCATCTTTGCAGAAGCTGTGGGGTGTGAGGGAGTGTGACAGCAGCTGCCTCCTCCCTCTACTCTGTCCCTGACAATGTGCATCAGGTTGCGTGGTCCCTGTGTAGGTGCCCTCCTCATCCTGCCCAGGCTCCGATGCCTCACCCCATCCTACTTCTTCCCCACCTTTGTGCAGATGCCTATCCTGTTCAGCCTACCTGATGGCTTGTCAATGAGCTATTCTGGAATGGATGCAGAAAGGTGGTCCTGTGTCTCATTTCTAAACTCCCCCAATGATTCCAAGGAGCACCAGGCCTGGAAACCAACATCGCACTTGGCAGACCCTGCAGCCTGGCCCCTCTCCCACCCAAGGAGGAAGCCCAGTGCAGTTTTAAACGAGTGGTGCCTAGTCCTTCAGAAAGCTCTGCCCAGCTGGCAGATTATGAGAAGGTGGCCCTAAAAACTAAGTTTAGTGGTCAGAGAATTGGTCTCTTTAGAGTAAGGTACACACATTATGTAACTGTCTGAAAGACAACAAAAGATTTATATTTGATAAATAATTAAGAAATATCTTGTGGAAACCAGATGAGTAACAATAAATAATCAACACATCGAAACAGAGATGTGTTGCATAAAAGATAGAGGGAAACCAGAACAAGGAACAAGTTTGGAAATGCCCATCAGCAAAACAGGCTTTCAGAAGAATGTCAGGTAGGTATGACTATAACTTAGGAAATGACGAAGACCCACCTCTTATTAATCCACACCTACCGATAAAGAACTTCTGACCGTAGCCAACAAATTCCTCCTTGTCTGGAACACAGAGAATGGCAGGGGCAGAATAGGTGGAGGAGGAAGAGAAGTTTACTTAGAACAGATGCATGAAATTATCTCCGCATTTCAGTGACCCTATTCCAGTAGATGGCAGCACAGCTGTGTTAGCCCTGAGTGGCTTGTTCAGGAATGTCCTCAGCACTTTCCACCCCATCACAGGTGCCAGACTATATGGAGACACTCTTCAGAATTGTAACATTACACCAAATATATTCTGTCTAGCATAGTTAGGAACAAAAACCTATTTGAGGCTTATGTAAAGATATAAGAAAGATTGAATCACTGTAAAAACTTAAAAATTTGGTACACATTTTAAAACATGCCCAAAGTAAACTGATTTTAAAAAAGAATAGACTGGCTTTGGCTGTAACGTGTAGATATTGATTTCTGTGGGCCCTATAATTACCTTCTTTATTAGAGATGGGTTTTTATTTTCTCCCTTATAAAATAGTTCCTTCTGTATAATCAGTATTTGCTCTACAGCTGCCAATTATTTCTCACTGTCCAAGAATGTGTGAGAAAAGGAGTGAGGAAAACTGTGCCCAGTGGCTCTGAAACTCCTGTCTCTGCTTTCACTGGGGGCTCAGAAAAATTGTCATAAACTCCAGGAAAAAATTATAGAAATGTCATTTTCAAATTACTTTTTACTAATATATATTTCTCTTCACTTATACATCTTTGTTCTGATCATTGAAAAATTACATAAAGAGCATTTGTTCATAGAATGAACTGACACATATAATCTTTTTTCTTAACCTTTGTTTTTGTTTTAAAAAAACACACATTTTAAAACATTGGATATAAGGAAAACACACCTTACCAATTTCATCTCTGGTAAAGTAAGCACAGTTTTCTAACTGAAATATGTCAGCAAGTTTAAAAGGAAATGTTTACTTAGGGATATAGTCATCAAACTGAATTTCTTTCATTGTTTATTTAAAATATTTTCAATGAAATTGAATATTTCATCACTAATTTCACCCTAAAAACATCATGTGTCTTAAAATTTATTATGTCAAGTATTCACTTTGAGGCACTGAGAGACCTTAAGCATAGCTTTATTTGACTTACCCAGCAAATAAAAACAATTACCTTCTGAAAGTTCCTCTGGATATTTGGATAAGTGTAAAAAAAGACATGAAAAAATTAAGCCTTTGGGAAGATCAAGGCAGCCATCAAATAAAGACAAATGACAAGTTAGGCATTTGTGTGCTCCTTGGAGAAAGTGGTAGCTTGTGTGAGTCCTGGCAGAACAGCACACAGTGGGGGGGGCCAGAAACTCACTTGCCCTGACTGCTGTTCTGGGGACAGTGATGTTGTCTGCAAGTTGCTTGTCTGGACTCTCCCTGAACGCTTTTTATCCATGAAGACTCCTCTCTGCTTGGTATAAAATGAGGCTTGGAAGAGATAAATTATAGGAAAGGAACTGATGTGAGCCTCCACTCTCCTTGTTCACCAGAGGCTGAAATGGCTGCATTCCTGTGAGGTGGAGGAAGTGGGCCAGGGCCCTGGGACAGGCGCTGCAGTGGCCTCTGGCCTGAGCCTCCTCGTTCCTTACCCTTCCCTGAGCCATCTCCAGCTGGCCCCTTGAGGACAGGTGAGACTGAACACACACATTTATTTGTATATGCTAAGAGGAAGAGAGAAATCATCTTAATTGAACTAGGGATAGTATGCCAAAGCAGTTATAGGCTGATGAAATGGAGCAAATGAAAGATCCCACTATTCTGTGGGATCTATGTTTTTATGAATGATGTAAACATTATTTTGAGGGACAGACACTTGATGATACCATGTGTCATCAATAATAACAAATAACATATTAAAGAAAAAGAAAATAATTGATTCAGTATTCATACCTCACTTTCCAGCTTATTTACTATCTGAATGGAGTAGACAGAATGTGTGGAATAAATTATTCAGTAATTGCAAGACGATGTCTTTATTCTGTTCAAATGTTTCTCTTTATGATAACTGTCTTCTAAACCACCAGTTTTTTCATGTTAGTCTTATGAAAACTTATATAACTATTGTGCATTAATGAACTACTCACTTATATTTGCAATGAGCTTTGTTCAGCAGGAAATTCAGAACATTGTGCAAGATGGTGCCAGAGACGGCAGGATGGCCAGCATTGCAGATTCCTACCAGTTCAAGGCCGGTAGTGCCCATAATAAACTGACAACCGAAAATGCCCTCAGAGTTCCAAAACCGCCCTAATGGTTATGGTGAAATTTACCTCTCACAACTAAGCTGTTGGTGATTTTAAACGATTATTGTATCATATCCCTAAATATGTGTTTAAATTACACCAGCATCTGAAATACTATATACGTTTTAAAATCAGTACCAAATACTCATTTTTTACTTACCAGACTCAAATGTTTCTTCATCTGTGCTTTTCCATGGAGGCAAAAACCCAAAAGTGTCATATTACTAGCCATCCTGAACCTGTATCTTAACAGTGTGATTTCCTGACCCTATGCTTTTGCACCCACACCAACTTTTAAATTTTCTTCCTGAATCAAGGCCAAGTCAGTGGTGTCTGTATGACATGTATAGACCTTCAAGGAGATTGCTGGTGGTAAAAGTTGGGCCGTGATGACAAGCAGGGGTGCAGCAGGAGCTTTAAATAAATAAATAAACAAACAAATAAATAAATAAAAAGGCTCAGAGGGCAGGGAAAGGAGGAATGTCGAGGAAGCTCCGACAGACTGTTGGATGTTGCACAGCTTCACCTCCAGGGGGCCTGCAGGTGTAGGAGGGATGCCCTCTGCCTGAGCATTGGGGCTCTGTAAGCCTGGGCAATGTGGCAAGGAGAAGTATATGAATGGTTTGAGTGTGTAGGCTTGTTTAAGTGACAAAGATGATAAAACCCAACTTTCTCATCAGTTAAAATACACTTGTTATAGTTTTAAAGAGCTACTAAGGATAAATGGAGAGCAACTTGAACCATGTAGCATCATCACCAATGCACACACTGTAATGGGGCATTGCTGTATGTAAGGTGTATTCCCATGTGTGAAATGAAGTATTTATAAAAGCTATTCACTGTAGCATTGTTTACCAAAAAAAGGACTGCACGTGGGTCAAACATCTACCAGTCAATGATTGCATAAATGCATACTTACTTAGCCAAGAATCTTGTTTAAAAATATGAGGTGGATTTTATATACTGAGATGGAATCATCTCCAAGATTCATAATGCTAAGTAAAATGCCAGGAGGAGAATAGTTTGTGTAGTGTACCATCGAAGGGTATTTGTATCTTTTTAAAGGTGAGGATGAGGGCGGAAGAGAGGAGAAAAAATACACATCACTGCTTTTATATGTGCAGAACACATCTGGAGGGATTGTGGAGGAACCTGAGAGCGTGTATCGCCTCAAGAAAGAAAACTGAGGAGGACAGTGGGGAACAAGAGTAACTTTTTACTGAATATAGTTTTGCAGTTTTTGAGTTTGAAATATGTGAAAGTATTTCTTAATAAAAGTTTTAAATTGAAGTTATAGAAAGGAAAAGAATATTACTGAAAATTTTTAAAGAACAGAATTTATACTAGGAAAAATAAATATTAATATCAGCATTATTCTGTAGTTATTCTAGGAAGTATATGTGAACCTTTGAAATATCCACTATTTAAAGGTTTCATATTGTTCTTCAGTTTCTAAAAACTAGTTTAGCTTATTGTTAAAAACCAGACAACAGTTCTAGAATGGAGTCGCTTATGCTATGCCTCACATCACCAAACTGAGACTTACCTTAATTATAATTTGACCTCTCCTGACTGACAGACCCCTGCCACCCCCAAGGGAAAGGGATCAATCCACTCTTTAATAAATGATTGCATAAATGCATACCAATCTTTGCTCTTTCCACTCTTTGCTAGAGTAACTTCCTCATTCTCACTCCCTTTTGTCCATGAAAGTCTTTCACTTAGTGCAGCTCCTCAGGGTTCCTTTCTATCTGCTAGGTGAAATGCTCACCGATTCATGAATTGTTGAATAAAGCCAATAAGATCTTTAGAACTTACTGGGTAGAATGTGGATTTTTAGCACCATAAAACAAAGGCTTTCCAACTAGTCTCTCAACAAAACCCAAGTGATTCTTGAGGCAATCTTAGTTCTGTCACTAAGTATTAAAAAAAAATCTTTTCCCAGTTTATAAAAAAAATTAAGTGTAGAAATATAAAAAGGTTTCATATATTTCTCAAATTTGGAACCTGCTATTTATCTACACTAGAATCTACTAGGAGATGGCATCAAATGGCAACAAAGTACCTATTTTGCTTTTTAAAAATTTGATATCTTAATATTTTATAGTATTTCACAAAGAGCACGGTGGTTCCCAGATGCTCCACCTGAATGTTACTGAATGTAACACCTGAGTGTTACTAAGTGTTGCTGTGATCATTTCCAAGATACTGATTTCTAGAAGGTCGGTTTGGACCTGGAGACATTCCCACAGCTGTGCTCCCCTTCCAAGAGTCAGAACCACAGAACAAGGACAGGGTGGGCATTCCTTTCACGCATTTCTTCCAGCGGGAAGGCCTGTGGCCCCTTTGGCTGATTCTGCTTGAGAAACTCTACGGAGGAAACGTTACCGGCTTCCACACATTTCTCATCAATCTTCATGTCGTCCTCTATAAAAGAACATAGAGAAGAATAGAACTTAAAATGTGTTGCACCACAACAAAAATCCCTCCATATAGGCTTATGCCAATAAAACACAGACCACCTTATAATAATGATACTCTTACAACCATTGCTAACTCAGAGGGCTAGAAAGGGCTCCACTGTATTAAATGAAAATATATGATATGGGAAGCTACATGATATAAAATGGTTAAAACTTGAAAAGCATAGGCTTTTGAATGCTGGACAAACTATTATAGTTTGCCTCTAAGTTTCAGTTTTCTTTCTATAAATGGGGATAGTAATAATACCTACCATGTAGGGTAGAAATAAGTGAGATAATGCTTGAAAAGTTCAGGTACATGGTAAATACTCAATAATTGTTAACTATTTTTACCTTTAGCTTGGATATGTATAAGAGAATAAAAGAATATAACTTTTAAAATCATTCATCCTAGTACTGAAAACTCTTTACAACAGCGGTTTTCAACCCGTGTGCTGCAAGAATCTTTGAAACATGCGATAGCTGACTATTTAGTCAGGGGCACCGACCTCTTCTCCTTTAGACTGTTAAGTAAAAAAATGGCAACAGCCAACACAGTAGTATCAGGGGTGAATGCCCTGCCTTGAACCATAAGGATATAGGTCAAATAACAGAGTTGCATCTTATTGATCATGTTGCATGATAAGATTGCATCTGATTGGGTAATTCTTGGTACCAGAAATCCTTATATCCACGTACAGACACCTGAATTTTTAAATAGCCACTTTGGAGCAAAAAAGGTAGGTAATTACTATTATTTTTATAAATTAATCAAAATTATACCTGTTTTTGTTGTCAGATCACTTTTTTGGTGTGCTACAGAATTTCAGTAATTACTTTATGCATGCCATGAGATACAAAAGACTGAAAATCACTGCTTTGCGACATGACCCAAACCCAACCGCCAGGGCTGCTGCCCACTTCCCTTCTGCACGTATCTCATGCTCCCATTAGGGGAGGTATCGCTGGTTCTTCCTCCGTGCCTGTACTCATGCTGTTCCTTTTGCCTGTGATGCTCCAAGCTCCATCTCAAACACTGATCAAAATGAATAACCTTGCCATGAACAGAATAGTATTTTCTTCCTACGACCTTGAGCTTTCTGCTACTGTGTGTCTATCTACCTTGTAATAGAATCATTTGGGTCTTCACCTTATTTACCCTTCTATATAGCTCCTTGAAAGTGGAAATATCTAACTTTTTGCATAGTTTACAGATCTTCATACAGTGCCTTGCACATAGTAATTGCATGAATTATTTATTAAACTGAGTTGAATTTACCTTTTAATATCAAAATAGTGATTTGAATATATATTCTATAAATAGTGGTTTAATAAATGTCTTATCTATGTTCTAAAAGTACATATTATACTCTCTATAATAAACTGTAATATTATAAAGTAGCACTTGTCACTACCTTAAAAAGGCACATCATTAATTGATGTTTTTAAAATAAAATATTCAATATGAAACATTTTCTGAAATAATACTATTTCATAGAGGTAGGGACATAAACAAACAAACAACTAGCTGAGATTTTTGACAGTGTCATTCAATGTCTTATATTCATTTAGAGGTTATGTTCCAGATTAGTAATTTATAACAACAATGAAATCATTGGTTCCTAGGACACAACTAGAGGGTTTTTTTAAGGCAAACAAAAATCACCGTGGTCATTCCTGTGTACAGAGGCCAGCAGTGAGTCTACTGTACAGCACGAGTAGGCCTGATTGTTTAAACTTGTGATCTAACAGAGCCACCGATTGTACTCTCCCAAAATCGGCAACTCCACACTATTGACTAGGGTTGCTGTTATGGACTCATTTGTGCGCCTGCCCCCACCCAATTCATTTGTTAAAGTCCTAACCTCATTTGGAGACTGGGCTTTCAAGGGGGTAATTAAGGTTAAGTGAGGTCATAAGGTTGGGGCCCTAATCCAAAAAGAATTAATAGTTTTATACAATAAAAAGAAGAGAAGTCACAAGATTTCTCTTTTTCTCTCTTTTTCTCTTTGTGCATTTACAAAGGCCATGTGAGCATACAGAGAGAAGGTGGCCATCTGCCGGACAGGAAAAAAGGCATCACCAGAAACCAACCCTGCCAGGACCTTGATCTTGAACTTTTGGCCTCCAGAATGGTGAGAAAATAAATACCAGTGTCTGCTATTTGAGCCACCTGGTCTGTGATATCTTGTTATGGCAGCCGGAGCAGACTAAGATAGCGGGCCCATTATCACCAAGACCACAGAAGCCCAGCCCTCTCCAAAGGCCTGCTCATGTTCCTCCGTCTCCCTTCCAGTGTCAGGGATGAAATGGGGGTGGCGGCCAAGGGGACTGCTCTTCTCATTTCTCTCTCCTCTCCTCAAGCAGATAGTACCTGACTTTCTCGCTGTGTGACAGACATCATGAGTCACCTGGGTGTCTGGGCACAGAGAAGGGCAGAGGTGATAACTGGAGGTCCCACCTGCCCATGGTGCAGGGCCCTCAGACAGACAGATGCTCCAACCCAGACTGCACTATTTGCAACTTCTGACAATGTTCTTCTTACTTTCACTGAACCTCAATCTTTTCACCCATAAAATGAAAATAATAATACTTTCTTACAGGGTTATTTTAGAAACAATGTGTATAAAGCACTTGACACAAAACAGAGGAGCAATTTCACGACTTTTGTTGAATTCTTGCAATGCGCTGTGTGAGACTCTGGGACTGCATATTGTAAGTGTTGGTTCTCTTTTCTTTCATTCTGCTCAGTGTTAGGACAATTACTCTGTGTGTGTGTTCTTTTGAATGACATCTTTTTATGAATTAGGATATTAGTAGCTAGAGTACTACTACTAGGTATATAGTAAAAGCTTAATAGATAGCTGAACTGAATTGAACAGAATGAGAACTATAGGAAATTTCTAGGAGACTTTGGAGATGAGGGTTTTTTCCAAACACTATTTCTTACCTTCTTCCATAGATGTCACTGCGTACAGACAAATGATTGAAGCACAGAAAGAGAGAGAGAGACAGACAGAGAAAATGCATGTATTAGTCTATGCTCAGTTTCTCAGATTAACTTACTTAAAATAAGAAAAGCAAAGTACCAAAATTATATTAATTAATATTCTGAACTTATTCTGTAGAAGTTTAGTAAAGATTTAATAACAAAATGATAAGTGAATATCCTATAGAACTAATATATTTATGAGCCTTGTTTTTTAAAAATGAGGGTCTACTTGTTTCTGGCAAATTCTACTCCTTTTCATCCCAATAAGCTGTAAAACATTGCATTCTACTCCCTTCTGAATTAATATGCTCAGTATAGCATATTTTAGAAACTAGTGTTTTGACTGGAAAGAAGGAAGGGAAGGAGGAAGAAAGGGAGGAAAGAAGGAAGGAGGGAAGGAAAGAAAAAGGGATGACAATCCTAACTGACTCTTCAGTAAATAACTTTTTAATAACCATCTGCAAACTAACATAGTCCTGGAATTTTTCAATAACTCTTGCTTTAAAAAATGTCTGAATCCTTTGACTCAGTCAACTGCTCCTGAGATTTCTTTTTCTTAAGGTAACATTTAAGCAGAGCAGGAAGATAAAAAATTATATTTATTGCAGAATTATCTGTAACAATTAAAAAGAAAAGAAATGATCTAATAGTTTAGAAAATGATCATGCCCCATCCGAAACCTCCCTGTGAGAGGTCACCCTTTTGGTCAGTGGCTTCAGCCCTGGCGTTCCTGGACTCAGAGATTCATGAGGACAGTAATAGGGTCTGCAAGCTCTTTTCAGGATGGGCTTTTCAAAAACTCTGGTAAAAATTGCAATCAGGCCACGTGAGTGAATGAAGTGTCAACCAGTGGCCAGACTAGTTATCAGATGCTGACTAGAAACTTTATTAGCATTTCCATGTGTCTTTGAGAAATGAAATAGAAAAATGAATTGTTTCAATCTGGTTTGGTAATGAAACTTTTTCAAAACACAAGGGACACAACGAAAATATCACTATGAAAATTATACGTTAAAAATGTTTCTGATAACATGTTAAGATAAAATAAAGATAAAAGTGGTGTTGTAGCTGTTAACTATAACCATGCAAAATATATTTTCAAAACTGGAAGGTGGAATAAAAATATAGTCAATGCGAAGAGTTATGAGTGTTTTCTTTTTTCAAAAATGGCTCCGTAGTTGTCATTTTATCTCTTCGAGAAAAAAAAAATGATTTCTGGCTTAGCGAATTGAGAAATAAAGTGAGGACTTTCCATGGTCAAATCTGATGCTGATGCCAAGTTGTCTTCTCTGTGCCCCTTGCCCTCCTCCAGGCACCACATTCCCCTTGATAACTCCTTTCCAGGGGCCTGCGTGAGGGCCGCTTCTGAGTGGCCTTACTCTGCGGGCTCCAGCCGGCTCTGTGAGCTGCAGCACCTTTGCGGGGCAGTATGGAGTTCACAAGCATTTGCCGCCATGGATCCTTTTACTAAGCATTCCTCCCCTGACATCTGGATGATACTGCCTAGCAAACAAATTACATTCATTAGGTGATTATTCAGGCCCATGTTTATTCATCGAAGGCATGCACAACCGTTAATCAGAGCTTCCGAACAGTGCAAACTTTCACCACCCTAAAGAGAACCCGTATTTGAAGGTCGGCGTGCAGCTCTGCAGCCTCGCCTGCCAGTGCGTGCGTGCGTGCGCTCGCCTCACAGATCTCTGAGGACTTTGTGTGCGGAGTGATCCTCGAAGGTGTCACAAACACAAGAACGCGTGCATTTTCATAAGCTGAAAATTCTTCTAAATCCAAGGAATGAATGTCTGTGGTAGGATTTCAGATGGCTCCCTGGTTATTTGGGGGCAGTGGGGACATTTAAAGATCCTTTCTTGGGCAGGAAGCCAGGCTTGGGAGAGAGGTAGCCCATTTCCTCAGGGTGCACATGCTGGGTTTGAGGGGGTGGCACACTCACAGATGGTTGATTTGAGGTGGGTGTCAGGCTGGTATGGCTGAGACCACCAGAACTCTCGTTGCTTCCTAAGGGGCGGGGGGTGGGGGGGGGATAAATACACTATGAGTAAGAAAGAATCAACCCAGCTAAACCCAGGTGAAACAGATCCAGGACTCTGGGCTAGCATTTTCCTAGAATTCTGCTGCCTCTACCCAAATATGAAAGATTTCTTCTCCAAACATATGGTCAATACCTTCTCTATATACACAGGCTTCCTCCCCACCACACCCCCTCTTCACAGGATATTTTTGGAGCCACACTGACTTAAAGTGAAAGTCTGGCGGGCAACCAGCAGTTCACAGGCCACAGACTTCAGAAAGGAGCCATGGCACCCTGCCCCCTTGGCTCGCTACCCTGGTCTCGTTAGAATTTTCATAGCATGTTCCAGTTTCTTGCACAGGCTGTGGATGCCCTATATGGTTCCTTTAGAGACACGTGTTCTCTGTGCCTTCTGTTGTTCCTTATTTGGGCACTAATCCAATAAGCCTGTCATTGCTGTGTGCTCCTTGCAAGACCCCCACCAGGGCAAGCTCACTGCTTTTTGCCTGTGAGCCCAGGAGGACTAATCTCATTTGGCCTTTATCCCTGTTCCTGTCCTCAGCACCCAAAGCCCAGGTCATCCCTTATCCTCCACACTCTAATCCCCGAAGCCCGTTTGCACGCCCCCTGGAACTCCGGTAAACAAACCTCCAACAAAATCAGACCTCAACTCAGCCTCTTCTCTGCCTGAGCTCTTTAGAGAATGTAAATTCTAGCTTTAACTGAAAGCCAGGTCTCTCTGAGTTCATGGCTTCCCCTGCACCTTTCAAAGGGAAACGGTTGTCTCCCACTCCTAGTGGTATGCTGGTCTGGCAGCTCTGGGGCAGGGGAGCCCTGAAGTGAAGCTTCTGCCAACTTCTCTAGCAACAGTACTGTTACGTGGCTGGTTTTCAGCCGCCGTGCTGGCTTCTCTGACCACAGATATGAGAAGCGCACAGGGTGAGCTCTGGTAGCTGGCTCCAGCACACCGCTGCTCCTGGGCTGGGGGTGTGGGGTCATGGTCCTTCCTCCTCATGGCCATCTCCAGACCATGCTCCCTCTTCCCTA
The DNA here is from genome assembly GCA_004024845.1 of Tonatia bakeri. Classification (NCBI taxonomy): domain Eukaryota; kingdom Metazoa; phylum Chordata; class Mammalia; order Chiroptera; family Phyllostomidae; genus Tonatia; species Tonatia bakeri. The sequence continues at coordinate 64,319 of PVIA01004864.1, read as the reverse complement.
GAATCCCCAGCTCCTGACTGTTACTCCCCCCACTTTCCTGGTAACCATTCCCAGATTACTCCTGCTCGCTCTCATGCTCTCAACACTGTTGTCATAATTCCTGATGGTTTTATTACACCCTGGCCTCTCCGTTCCTTGATCTCCTCTTTCTCAAAGCCCTTCCCACCTTCTACCTCAGCCACTGCCTCCCACTGTCATACACTAGAACCTTCCAGAACCAGTAGCTGCAGTCCCTCCATAATTTCAATTCCCAGCATCCCTTTCTTTCACCAATACCTCCTACCTTCCCAACCCCAATAATCTGTTGACCCCATGGGATCTATAATCCATTGACATTTCTAGGACCTTTCCACCAACACTTACCTCCTCACCTCCCTCCTCAACAGCTTACATGTCATGTTCCTTCATTTCGGTCACTCCCTTGGCTCTTTCTTGACTTCCTGTTAAATCTGACTCTGTCTTACCTGGACCCGTCCCCAAGGAAACTGACCCTTGCCCTTCAGGGGCCCCTGACTGTTGATCACACTGTATTTACCTAATCCCTTTGCTCTCCAGCTGTCGTAGAAGCTTTCCAAGCTGCCTCCTCTCTCCTTCCCCATACCTCCTGACCCACCCTGACTCTCAGGTTATGGCATTGCCTCTGTTTTCACTGAGACAATGGAGCGGTTGGAAGAGAACTTCCGTGAGCTCCGCCATATCCCGCCAACGCTGCTGCACTCTCTGGCTCCCCACTGTCGCCCTCACTGTGGGCAGACTGTTTGAGGTTCCACATAAGCCAGCCCTCTTCTGCCTGCTCAAGGTAATCCTCTTCTCTCTCTCCCGTCGTAAAAAAATTCCTTCTCACTGGATCATTCCCACTAGTATTATTTACCCCATCTAAAAAAATTCTCATACTACTCTACTTCCCCCTAGCAATTTGTTCTGCTCTGCTTTATACCAAAATTCTCAAAGATTTTTCCATGATCACTGTCATCAATTTCTTCAAATCTCACTCCCCTAGGATGGTGGCCCCACCCCTCCACTAAAATCACTTTCATCAGGATCACCAGTGACCTCTGTGTTGTTAAATTCAATGGTCAGCCCTCAGTCCCCTCAATAGCAATTGATGTAGTTGATCAGAATACTGTACTGTGTCGATTTTCATGCCAACTTGTTGGTCATTTATTCTCAGTGTCCTTTGCTAGTTCCTTGTCTACTTCCTGATCTCAACATGGGCTGAGGCTTCAACCTTTTAAAATCTTTTTTCTGTCTTTACTTGCTCCCTTGGATCTCAGTAGCACAGATGTGAGGGTGGTGGGTTGAGATTCAGCAAATGAGGTTTCAACAACTCAGCCTTGAAAGATTTACAGAGGGAGTCAGAGCTACCATTTTCAGTTTAATTTAGTTTCCTACATGTTTCCTCTTTTTTCTAGCTGGTATTATTATTATGATCACTTGGTATTTAAGATGCTTAGGGCATATGGATAAGTTGACACTTGGATTTATAAACCAGTGTGTGAGGTTGTTCATCTGCTTGTCTCTCTTTATCTTATCTTGCCTGCAGTAGCAGGAGCCTGAGACAATGCTCTATTTCCTTATGCCTCAGTTCTGAGGCCAGGGGTTGTAACTTTTCTTACCTCTTCAGAAGGTGGTTAGAAGGGATTAGGCCGGCACAGGAACCGAGGTCTGAGATTTTCCGGGCCTGCCACCAGAGGGCATCATTCTGGTCCACAATCTGGAGGATGTCCCCCTTCTGGAAAGGCAACCCTGCATCCACACACGGAATGGTGGGGTCCTCCTGGGGCCAGTACTCAGTCATGGCACGAACGTACACCTGACAGTGGGTGCATAACGGCACTATCAGAAGAACCCGTGCATCCATGGGCCATCGAGACGAAACAATGTCTCCCTCCTTTCCTCCTACTGTTCCTGTCTTTCCTCTCCATCCTCACAAAAAAGAACTTGCCTCTTGAACTGACTCTAAGAGCTATGAAAAAATGACTTTGAGCCCTGGCTGGCATAGCTCAGTGGATTGAGCGCGGGCTGTGAACTAAAGCATCGCAGGTTCGATTCCCAGTTAGGGCACATGCCTGGGTTGCAGGCCATGGCCCCCAGCAACCACACATTGATGTTTCTTTCTCCCTCCCCTCTCTAAAAATAAATAAATAAAATCTTTTAAAAAATAAAATAAATAAATAAATGACTTTGGGAATATAATTGCTTAGCGCTGAGAGTTTTTGCTCAAATGTTCACCATTCTTGATGTGACTTCTTAACTTCTTGGTACGTCATCTCCTTGTATTGTATTCATTTACTCATTTGCTTCTCATGTGATCAGTATTGAAAAATATACAACACAGTGTTGAACAAATGTTCAACACATTATAGAGAACAGTAGTGCGATATTTACACACTGTGTGAGAGTATGAAGGCCCAGTAAATTCTTACCATCTTCTGGCTATTAACAGGAGGGTCAGAAACTGGAACCACTTTGAACATTATTGTGCCACGGGACATGGCCTAGAAAATATCAAAGAGGGAAGAATGACAAATCTCAGAGTTCAGCAGTAACTGGGATTCAGCACATGGCGTTTCAACTCAAATGCTCAAGTCTAATGGTGATTTCCTCCACAGGGACTTTTACAAGGGTTCAACAGCTAAATGGAAACCCAGAGATGGAAATTAAGAAGAAAGTGAGCTCTGCTTCTGCCCTGCTTTATAGTCACCAGTGGGATTCCAGAGTCCCTGGTCTGCTAAGACCCGCACTGAGGCCTGGCAGGGACCCTCCATCTCGCTGCCGCTAGCCCCACCCCACTCTGCAAGGTCTCCCCACAGGAGAGGGGATGCACTCTCGGTCTGCCGTGCCCTCTTCATACCTCAGTCAGCAATCATTTCCTGACTCTGCACTAGGAAGCCCAGTCTGATGGGGAGAATAAGGGTTCCCCCAAGTCTTCTGGGGGGGCTGACAAGTTCCAAGCTAATGGGGTACCCTAAACATTTGGAGGAGACAAAGAACCTGTCAGTCCAGGAGGGAAGGTAAGAATCACTCTGTCAGCCGCACTGTGACAAGCTTTGGAGATCCAGAAAATAACAAAACCTCTCTCTCACTCTTCTTCAGAATTTCACAACCCCATTTTCCTGGCAACTCCACAGCTGGCACCAGGACCAAGGTGGAGGCCTGTGGGTCTGTGATTGACATGCTGAGCTCCCTTTGTAGTATATTGTATACCACACAGTCTTACGGCAGTGGTTGCAATATTTAGGTGTTTGATATACTCCTTGTAATACCACCCCTCCTCTCAGTCCCAAGCATATAAAACTTCAAAAAGTTCCCCAAAGAACCCAGTATGAGAACCACTAGTGTACTTGATACACAGGTATCAACCCTGGGCCTGCATCTGGGGTGTGCATGGCAGAGGGCGATGGGTGGGGACATGCTGCTATGTTATTGCCAGCTGGACTGTGATTCAGGCAATTGTTTGAAGGATGGGAATGGGGACCTAAAAAGAGAAAAAGGTAACAATCATGTCAGAAATTTCCAGTTCCAACCACCAAGGACAGTGGCAGAGCCAGCAAGGATGTCCCGTCTCCATGCTGCTATCCGGTGACATCTTTCCTACCCCCAAACTGCCTCAAGGAAGATCTCAAGCAGATTTCAGCTGTACAAAAATGTTGGAGGAGCATGGGGTGGTTTGCTCAGCTTCAGACTTTCTTCCAGAGTCTCACTCTGCCCACTTGGGCTGTTTGCAGCGGAGCAACCCAGATAGTGAGGGCCCTGGGCGGGGAAACTGGCAGGCTCTCTGAGACAGAAAGAGCAGTTTGGGCAGAGAAGTCTCTTACCAAGGGCTGGTGGAGGGGCGGGGAGCGGGCAGGGATGGGGGACGCCCAGAGGCAGACTAGTTCCGGGATCTGGAGAGAGGAAGCTGTCAGGAGGGATCAGGCCCCCCTCACATTACAGTGAAGCCACACGCCATGGGCAGGTTGGGCCCTGTTCAGCCTGCCTTTCATGAAGTCATGAAGAAGGCCAAGAGGGGGCTGTTACCAGAATATGGATCACTTGCTCAGGGTCCAGTCCCTCCACTGGAACTCCATTCACTTCCACCAGTTTGTCTCCGGCATACAACAAACCTAGGCAAACAGGAACACGGAACAAGGAAGGGTACAATGATACTGGCAAAAATAGAAGTACCTATCCCAAAACTGTAACAAACTTGCTAACTCAAGCATGCTCTCATATTTCAAAATTTATTATGAAATACTAATACTACTACTAATAAAGCAAAATGGTTATTCTAATTTACGCCACCATCAAAGTGCATGAGCATTGCATTTTTCCACTTCCTCGACAACCCTGGGGTTAACTGATGGCAAGAGCTTCAGTTTCACTAACCTACTGTTGTACCATGGAACTGGAACACTGGTAAGAAGGTAACACTAAACACGAAGATGTCAGGGTCATGAGGAAATGATCAATGAAAAGGAAGGAGGGAAACACCTTAAAAGAGGCACTGTGGAGAAACATGAGGGCTAAGATTAGGCCTTGAGAAATTCGGAGTAAAACGGTGGAACTGTCAGAGAGAGGAAGCCACACGGGATGCTGCCATCGAACAGATGCCGTGATGATTGCAAGAAACGTTTGGTCAACAACATCAGCTGTGCTAGAAGTATGAATACAACTGAGGCCCAAGGAAAGGCCATGGACTTAGCGACTAGGAAATCCTGGGGGCAGTGGCCCTAAGAATGTTGGGTAAATCCCTGTGCCAGGTTTCTGGGGCCATGGACGGTGAGGACAGGGGCAGCAGGTCATAGATCTGGTTGCTTCTAGCAGAGCAGTGAAAGGGTCACTGGTCGGAAGGGCCAGCAAAAGGAGGTTCAGGATGGGGAAGAGCTATGCCTTTTTGAAAGCAGAAGGACCAAGTAAAGAATGAAAGTTGGAAACACACAGTGAGGCCAACCTGGACTTGAACTCTGATTCAAACTGAGCAAGTTAGTTATCTATTCAGTTTAAGCCTCAATTTCCTCATCTATAAAACAGTACAATAATACCTACGTCATTAGGTTGCTACGAGAATGAAAACAGAGAGCATTAACATGCTGCCTAGAACGGAGGAGCAGACTGAAGCAGGAGAAGAGGGTTTCTCTGGAATATTTATTCCTTCTATCTTTAATAAGCAAGCAGTGCAGTGGCCCTTATTAAAGCCCCAACCTTCGTTGGGAGAGAGGGGTTTCCCTGCAATGGAGACTAAACAATGAAGGGGGTTTTACTTTTCTAGGCCCACTTGTACCCTGCCACCCCAGCTTACCACTCCTTTCGGCCAGCCCACCGTGGATGATTCTGGCCACCAGGATGTCCCCGGTCATCTCATGGCGCTTGATGGTAGCTCCCTGGGGAGAGGGCACAGTGGAATCCCTCTTTCAGCTACATGACCATTTTCCTGGTGGCTTCCCTCAATGCAGCTCTGGTCTCTCAGATGAGGGTATTTGTGCTGAGCGGGGCCACACCGCGCCATCGAAAGGGAAAGGCCTTGCAACCTTGGCCCCTGAGTTCTCTATCTAACCACCACGTCCACAGAAAAGAATACTTAGATCTTTCTAAAGATAAATAAACCTCCCACAATTACAATCTAATCGTGGGGGCTATTTTCAGAAAATCAAATGAATGCCTTACTTAACTTCCTATTAATGGAGGAAAAAAAAACTTAGACAAATACATTGGAATTGAGTGAAATATATGTACTTGTCAGAAAGTCAAATAATAAAATAAATGTCTTATCTCTCACAGCTCTGTCAAAAAAGAAAAACACTCAACAGACATCTTTCCTAGTGAAAACATTATACGTAACATGTTTGAAGCCACAGACAAAAATCTTTAAGTTACATGTCAGCCTTTATTATTATGGGGTCCCCCACATTTTCTGAATGCTCGAACTTTGTGACCACAGACAAGAATATGGCCCAAGTAGCTACTAGAGATAATTCGTTCACAACTCACCCTGGTATAATTCTGAAGAAAAATATAAAACAATTTCCTTACCAGGGGCTGTTGATTTTTCACCAGACACACAATCCTCATTGCTTCCTCACTCTCAGGGATATTATCTGGCAGTGGGGGGAGAAGGGGCTCGAAATCTTTCTGAGCAACCGTGTCATGGGCGCTGAGCAAGGCCTGGGAACAGGGAAGGAGAAGGCGGACAGAGGTCACACATGGGGCACATCCACCTAGAAAACAGTGTCTGGATGCGATGTGAGACGCAGCAGTAAGGACAACCAACACGTACGCCAGGTGCAGCATTTTCTGTGCATTCACTCGGTCTCCAGGACAACTCTGCGCAGCAGGCGCATTTATTGTCCTCATTTCACAGATAAGACACAGAGAGGTCGTATGTATTTTGTAAATTTTATCACCATTTTATTAATAAAGAAAATAAAGATCAGAGGGGTTATATAATTTGCTCCAGACCTGCCAGTACGTCCTACTGGATTCAAACCCGTGTCTTTGCTCTGTGTATCATTATACCTGACATATTCTTTCATTTCTGTTAAATTGTATTCTTCTATCCCTTTCTCATTTTCTGGAAACTCATGTCACCCATGGTGCTCCTCTGATTTTGAACTAAAAAACAACTTTTCTAATATTTTCCCTAATTAAGGGGAGGCAGTAATCAAAACACCTTGCTGGCTTAACCTGTCAGTGACGTCCACAAGCCCATGTGGGGCCAATGAGAAAAAATAGTTCCCCAGTTTAAGGTATGACCAAAAAAGTTCCTTCTAATGACCTGCTCTGCTAAGCTTCTCACTGCATGGGGTGGGGAAGCAGTCACTCTCAGCCCTGCCTGAGCTTGTCGGGAAGAACTTCACCGGAATGCAGAGAAAATTCTATAGGGTTATGTAGTGCACTAAACTTTTTGATGCAAATTCCACTGCTCCAAATGCAGACATTCTCTTCAAGTTTTAATTTGCTAATAAATTGACCTCAAAATCTGCAAGTATTAAGAGGTAGGCTTCTGTTCTGCCATCAAATGTCTTTTCACTTATTCCCTCTCCCGTAGAGAAAATCATCATTATACCGTGGTTTCCAAATACCTTCACACACTTTATCCAAAACTTAAAATATTCCCAAGATGGAAAGGAAGGATGCTACCCTGATTGCCCCAGAATTTTAGGGGCTTTGCAGAGGGGACATAAGGAAAGTTCTAGATGACTCCTCACAGCCATGTCAGGCTTGGCTCACATCCGAGTCCCACCTGGTTAGGCACACACTGTTGTTGGTAACCCGCGTATGGCAACAGGGCTTCTGTTCCAAGAGCACTTTCCCATCACGTTTTTTCTTTCCCCCACCTTGTCTCTGCACCAGACGGCACGCCGCGCCCACGCCGGCGAGCACTTGCCTGAAAGTGCGGAGCCTGGAGGGTTTGCCTCAGTTCCTGGATCTCAGGGGGACTGGCGTCTGCGCGCAACATCTCCACCACCTGGCAGATACAAAGAGCATACACAGTGAAATTTGCAAAAGTCTTTATCATCTAGTTAACCTCACCCAGACTGCAGAACAGATCTACTCAGTAGCATGATATTGACCTAGGAAAAGCTGTTATGTAAGCCTTCATCTTTAAAGTCAAGGCCTACCACCCTTTTTTATTTATTAAGCTTTGCTACAGCAGGTAGAATTCAAGATCTGGAGTAGGTCTAAAGCCCCTGGCCCCAGGCCTGGCACTTCACAGGCTCTAAGCTTCTAAAGAGCTAACATCATTTTGTGATACTATATGTTCCAAGGCCATTTCTCTCTAGTGGCTCTGAAACATCTGTTTGCTCATATGAGGGCTTTATGGGCAGGTGAAGGTACCTGAGTTCTCCAGGCACAGGCTCAAATACCTGGAGAACTCAGGTAACTTAATCTCATGGGATGCTCCAGGCTGCTGTTGGAAAATGGGAATAGAATTTATATTTTAGGGCTTATTATTTAATTAACAATTTTAACATTTGTGCAAGGGAAAAGTGCTTAATGGAATAAATTCTGATCTCTTTGCTGTGGTTTAGGTGTAGACCTGCTTTCTGACAGGGCATGGACCTTTCCAGACTTTAATCAGCCCCATGAGTCTTTAGCAGCTGAGGGCCCTTGCATACAGCGAATGAAAACAGACAGTTCACCAAGCTTCACCTCCATTCACCAGGATTACAATTGGACAACTAAGCACAATTTGACTTGCTGGTTACTGAAATCGAAGGTAAAGTTTTCTTCTTTTTTTCCTTCTATTTCTTTTAATATAGGTTGAGCAATACATGGTAATAAAATAGATTATATTATTCCTTCCCTCAACAAACATTTCTTGACTATCTACTAGGTGCTAGGCACTGTTCGGAATGACGCAAATAGAACAGTGACTTAGGCAGACAAAAGGCCCATTCTCACAGAGTGTACCTTCTAGTGAGGAGACATATACAATACGAGTCAAAGACATAGCTCTATTTGATGGTGAGAAGGGTTAAAAGAAAAATAAAACAAGGAAAGTAGATAGGGAGTGCTACCAGGGGATTGCAATTTTAGATAGGATGACCAGGGAAAACCTCAGTGTGGAGGTGATGTTTGAGTGGAGATTGGAGGAGATGAGGAAGGAAATCGTGAATATACAGGCAACAGCATTCTGACACAGGGCGAAGCAAGAACAAAGAGCCTGTGACAGGAGCATGTCTGGTTCAAACAACCACAAGGGGCTAATCTGGCTGGAGCAGAGTGAACAGGGGGGAGAGCAGAGGGCGGAACATCACAGAGGTGATGGGGCTACATTCGGTTTGGCTGTGTAAGGACTTTGACCTTTCCTCTGAGACAGGAAGTCACTGGAAAGGTTTGAGCAGAGAAACGACCTGATTTGACTTGCCCTTAAAGAGGGTCACTTTGGTGGCTATGCTGGGAATAGACTGCAGGGGCAAGACTAGAAGCAGGGTACCAGGTTGGAGGCTATGTTGCAAATATCTACGTAAGATGACAATGGCTTATATTATTAGGTGGTATGTGGAGGTGGTGAGAGCTGGTATTGCTAGAATGGAGAGGACTTTCCATTAGACTGTGTGTGAGGTGTGAGAGAAAGAGAAAGTCAAAGCTGACCTCGAGGACTTTTGACCTGAGCACTGCAAGAACAAAGATGGATTTACTGAGATACAAAAGGCTGGGAGAGGAGTGGCTGTGGTGGGGGTGGGGATGGTCAGGAGCTCAGCATGGGACACACTGAGTGTGAGGGGTCCACAAACATCTGTGTAGGGTGGGGAGGAGGCAGTTTCATATGAGCCCACAGTTCAGGGCAAGAGCCCAGCCAGAGTTGTAAGTTTGGGAATCATTATAACATTACCCTGTTTACACAGGGTAAATTGAGTCCAAGGTTAGAGAAAAAAGAGAGAATGGACACATGCTTAAAATGCTATTTTTATTTGTTTTAATTTGGGAGATAGCAGGCCAATTTTTTTTCCATCTAGTAAAGCTCAATTGAAACAGTAGGTGCATAATCATAAATCAAACTTTTCCACTAGAGCTTTTAATTCACTTAAACTAGCACTGTGAGTAAAATGGCATCATATTAAAGCTCTGCTATTCTGTGAACCAAAAATCAGCTCACCTCATAGCACAACACCTGTGCATGGGAGCTGGCAGGAGCGAGCTGTTTTTCTTTAAATTCCTGGAGGCAGTCATAAACCTGCAGAAGGTATGTTGATAACAGAGCTGTTGACATTTTGAATTTTAGAATCTCTGTGGGAAGAAACAGCCTGGGAAACGTGAACAGCACGAGTGTTGGCCTTTGATAAAGTGTCTCTAGTTGTGAAAGAGAAATGAAGTCCAGTTTGGAGGTTCTAAAGCCCCAAAGGCTCAGTCACCGGCTGCCATTGGAAAGTGGTCTTCCCTAACTGATTCCATTGAAAGAAATTCAAACTTTTACTCTTGCTAAACAAAGTAAGAGAGGGGTGTCTAGGGCTGAGACCAGTGGGGGTTTGGGGCCAGAGACCTGCAAGGACCTGGATGGGCTGGGCAGCTGGGCAGGACACGAGCTGTGGGACCAGGGCTCCCCAGAGGATCTGAACAAAACAAGCACACTCTATGCTTATTTGTACTCTGCTCCTATCTTTGGTTTGTTTCCCTCTCGTCCCTTCATTCTCCAGCAAAAGTTCATTTCAACTTTGTCTCTGTTGACCCTTGGGAATTTTCTTCCATGCCAGGATCCAGGGTTGGGCTGAGTACGCCCGGGCCTGCCCAGCTCCACAGGGCGGTCCTCAATCTTAGTTTAGAAATATGGTTTCTCTAACAGATGCTGTGATGGGCCCTAGGGCCAGCTTGGCAGGGTCCCCCTCCATGCAGACCTGGAATGATGGCACTCCCCTGCCGCACCTCAGTGCCAGTGGTTCCCTGGAAGGGACTAAGCGGGAGGACCGGTGCAGGGGGTGCAGAGCACAGGCAGCACCTTCAGGGACATCGCAGCTCGCGTTTTAGCTAATCCCAGGAGGGAAGGTGCCTGACAAGAATTAGGTGGGGTCCCCCCAGCTTTATCGAGATATAATTGGTATATGACATTGTGTAAGTTTAAGAAATATAATTATATATATAACTATATGTATGTTTTGTATATATAAAAACATATATATATGTGTGTGTGTGTATTTTGAAAGATATATATCTCAACATGGCTACCACAGTAAGGTTAGTTAACACCTCTGTCACCGCCCGCATATAAGTACTATTTTGTGTGTGTGGTGAGAACTTGTAAGATCTACTCTCTTAGTTAGCAACTTTCAAGTATATAGTATGGTTTTGTTAACTACTGTCATTGTGCCATGTGTTAGATCCCCAGAACTCGCTCATCTTAAACTGGAAGTTTGTACCCTTTGACCAAAACATCTCCCCGTTTCCCCCACATTCCAGCCCCTGGCGGCCACCATTCCACTCTGGTTCTACAAATTGAGCTTTCTTAGATCCCATATCAGTGAGAACACGTACTATTCATGTTTCTCTGTCAGATGTATTTCACTTAGCAAAATGCCTTCCAGAGTCATCCATGTTGCTGCAAACACGAGGAATTCCTTCTTTTTATGGCTGAATAATATTCCCTCATATATCCCACTTCTGGATATACACCCCAAGGAAATGAAATCACAGTTTCAAAGAGATTGGTGCACCCCATTCTCATTGCAATATTATTCACAAGAGTCAGGACATGGAAACAACCCAGTGTCCATCGATGTATGAACGAACAGAGACCAGGAGTTCTGCAATGAGTGCTGTGAGGAGTGCTTCTTTGCTTATGCTGACCACATTTCGCATTTAAGGAAACACCCACATCATCAAAAATAACTTCTAAAGGATCTTTCTTAACACCTGTGCAGAAAAACAAAATTATAGTCAGATAGTAGATGCTAGTGTATGGTATGTGAAGTGTTAGCCAACATTTAAAAAAGTAGAAGAAATGTTCGGGGTAAAAAAAAATTACAATAACTAAACAGAACTATAGGACATCATTCCCTGATTTAAAAAAAGAAAACAGAAAGGAATAATATTGTCAGAAGCTTCTTTACTTGTCCTGAGTTGGCCTCAAGGACAAACGGCTGCAGGTGTCTACTGAGAGTGCTGCCATGGCCATTGTGCTGTCTGCTTTGTGCTCCCAGGGGCCTCAGGGAGACAAGGAAGGAGCTGCCATACTCTTTGCCTTCAAAATTAATTCCTTCCTAAACTAACAGGTTTGATAGCTCTCTCTCTGAGAACTGTCTCCTAAGAACTTCTCCCAAGTTGCAATTTCTTGCCCCCGGATGAAAGCGACACTGTTGGGTGAGCAGTTTCTGCCCCCACAGCAAGCAAAGGCTTGCAAGCTTCAGGGCACTCACCTTCAGCAGAGCCTGCAGCCACGGGGAGTGGAGGAGGTCGTACAGGAGACACAGTCCATTCACATCTCGGATGTAGAACAGATTTAGCTCTTGCAGCACAAGCCTCAGGATTTGGGAGAGACCTAGGTAAGGGAGAGGGCAGAGACGCCGTGGCAGGCAGGTGGGGGTGGAAAGAAAGGCAGGTGTAAATGTGAAGGACAGGTCAGCTGGGATGTGCCACAGGCGCTCATGAAGAGTGGATGTGACCCTGGATTTAAGGCCAGAAGACCTTCAAGCCCTATTCTGTCAGTTGCTTGTGAACTTCAGAAAGTCACCCAATTATTTGAAACCCAGTTTCCTTGTGGCAAAACAAGGATGTGCTAGCTTCCCCATAGGGGTGTCACTAACATTAGATGAAATGGTAGATCATAGTACACAGATGTAAGATGTTATGAGAGCAATATTGCTTCGTCCTCCCCAATCTTACTAGCCTTTGGCTTATTCCAAAATTATCTAGTCGTTTTCTGGACTCTCCTTCTGTAATTCGTAGAGTCATTTGTGTTTAACCTTTTGGAAAATTCTAATTGAAAGTGTTATTGAAAAACTCTAACTCCCAATAAGTTTTGCGTGTGAGTCTGTGAGGTCTTTTTTCTTCTTAATCCCTTCACCTTTTCCACCCAGCCCCACACACCCCTCCCCTCTGACAGCCCTCAGTCTGTTCTCCCAGTGAGTTTTTAAATACACATCTCAGGATTCTGCTGATTAAAGGGACTGAACAGATTTTAGCGAATGCTTGATTTTTTTTACAAGTGTTATCATAGAAATTCTATTTGTTGCAGTGGTATTATGAATGCGAGTAAGTTATGAAGTTCTAAGTTTAAGTAAAACATTATGTCAATTCTTTCCTTCCTGCTTTGAAAATTACTTAGACTTATTATGTATAGAACACTAAAAAATGTACAAGTTTCTTATAGGAATCATGACAAATCTATCAGAATTTCTACCCATTCATTTGATCACACATTCCGAGTGATATTATCAGACCTTCCTAGTTTTAAAAAGGAATCCAGGAGCCACATACCATTCTCTGGCCTGGATGCTGTAGAACACTTCGCGCCTGTACCCGGCGGATCTGCTCCTTTGTCTGACTGGATCATCCTCCTGGCCCGAGCTTCCAGACCTTCCAGACGGCATTCAGGACTAGGGAGTACACCGATAGATAGCACACAGTTCATTCCATCATGCTGGCCGTGAAGTTCTTAGTGCACTGAAATGCATTTCCACAGCATTTTTGGACAGGTGAGGCACTGTGCTACACAATGGGATCCTCATGATAAAGAAAATTCTTGTGCTGAGGCCCTTACTCCCTAACCATCTCTAGCTGTGAGAAAGAGAAAACTATTCCATGAAACACTCCCTCTACTCCCCTTTTTTTTCACAAAGGATGTTCCATTTGTTTATTTCCCACCTCTTTGCCTAGTTGATTTTACCATCATTCAGAGCTCAGATGAGCCTTCTTGGTCCTGCTGCCCTCATGCCCTTCCCCCTCCCATTGTGCCCTACAGTTCCTCATGGTGCTGATCGCAATTGCAAGAGCTGTGTGTTACTGCTGAGGCCTACTCTTAGAGTTTATTTTCTATATTGCTTTACATAGGTTTAATTTCAAGAAACAGAAACCCCAGATAATAGTGGCTTAACAGGATAGAAGTTTATATCTTGCTCATGTAAAAGTCCAGAGGCTGACAATCCAGGGCTGGTAGGGCAGCCTTGCTCCATGAAGTTCTCAGAGAATAGGTTCTTTCCACTCATCACTTCACCACCTGGGATGTGGTGTGCTTATCCTCCTGCCCCAAGGTGGTGGCTGGGGCTTCAGCCATCACTTCTACATCTTGGGCAACAGGACAGGGGAGGGCTTAAGGAAATGAGGGCAAGGAGAATACGCCCACTGCTGTTTGAGGAACTTTCCCACATGAAGTTGCCCTACACAATGAAGAGAATCGCCTCATGCTCTGTATAACCTTCAAATGCCCCGCTGGACTTCCATGTTGCTGGAAAAAGCCTCTATAGTTATCTGAGCCTAGAACTCAACTTTTCTTTACATATTCTATAAATACAAAGTATTTTTACACGGTTTTAACACACACTGAATTTTCTGGACTACTACCACAACCAAAGAATTAATTTACTTTGTTTTGCTTGGACTCTATCAAGCTGTCCGTCACTTCAGAAAATCATGCCATGGATGGTACTGTTTGGAGGGGGGTTTACTACTACACACCACTCTATCTGCGTCTGCGTTCAAAGCTGCTGCATCTGTGGTGGGTTTTTATAGATGTAAACATGTGTTATTTCTTTGTATCTTAGGTATAGTGGCATCCCATATTTACATATTGAAATGTGCAATGTCTTATCGACTACACTTAAATTTAATTATATATATATGTATATGTGTGTGTATATATATATGTGTGTATATATATATGTATACACACACACACACACACACACACACACACACACACACACACACACATATATGGATTTTTTTGAAGTTTGGTGTGGGCAAGTGTCTTAGTTTGGTCTTCCCCAGAATCAGACACAAGATAAAGACTCTGGGGAGGTGACTAGTTTGGAAGGTGATCTCAAGAAACACCAATAGAAGCCCTGGGTGATGTGACTCAGTGGTTAAATGCCAGCCTACAAATCAAAGGATCACCAGTTCGATTCCCAGTCAGGGCACATGCCCGGGTTGTGGGCCAGGTCCCCAGTAGGGGGCATGCAAGAGACAACCACACACTGAGTTTCTATCCCTCTCTTTCTCTCTCCCTTCCCCTCTCTAAAAACATAAATTAACATATTAAAAAAAAGGAGAAAGAAACACCAGTAGAGAAGTAGGGTATGGAGGCAGGGCAGAGGGGAAAAGCCAGTAAAAGTTTTATCAAGCAAGTAACTATGGGCAACTGGAGCTTGATCCCATGGGGAACAAGGGAGAAGGCGGTGGGGGTAACTATACACCTCCTGTGCTACCCGTCACTGGTTGAGGGCTGTTCCCAGAGAGCATTGCTTCTGGCACTTGCAGCCTGCTACATGGGTACTTTCTGAGAGTGAGTGCAGGTGCTGGCAGTTGGAGGTGGGACGAAAGTGCATCAAATTCGTAAAGACAGCAGGGACATGGGTAGGACACCGGCAGCATTTGTTACTATAGGATAATGCAGAATTAATCTGAAATTTTTTAAAGGAGCATTTCAAATTAGTAAAGACTGGTGTATGAATCTAGTATGATTGAAAACCACTCTCCAGAATCTAGACAGATTGTGGGACTGAGTCAGGGAAGCTATATTGAAAAAGACATCATTATCATCTCTAAATTCTAAGACAGTGAGAAGAGCAACACAGAAAGTTGTTACAGAATTTTAGGCAATTTTCCAGACACATGCTTCTTAATACCATATGCTTTGCCTTGCCTACCACCCTTCCCTGCCCAGCCCTCACTGAATCAGGTTAAATGCTGCCTTTTCCTGTGTTCCAGTTCTTGAGCTTCTGCTGAATCATTTAGCACAACTGCATGTGTGATTCATCTTCCTTCCTTGAAGGGATTTCCAGGGCAGGGAACTGAAAAGGGAGATGGAGCGTCTGCCAGACAGGCCGAAGTCAGAGCAAACGGGTGGGTCTGACTCCAAGTCATCATACCTCATCAGGCAACATCCTAAAACCTCTTACCCAAAGGACATCTCAAAAATCACACATCCTTGGTGGGGCAGTACAGACTAAACAAGCCAGGTGCCACACTTCTCGTTAGGTGGGCCATACTTCTCCGGTATTTAATGCCCAACTCCAGTGCCACACAGATAATTCATGTATTCTAAAAAGCCCATCTGACTAGTTTCTCAGCCACAGAGGCGTAAACAGTAATTTTCATCACCCAACTTCTGTGAATTCTGAAAACTGTGCCTGCCTGGTCATCCTCAGGTTTCTGTGATAAATTTGCTATGAACTGAAATCATGCCGCCCCCCCCCAACTCTACCCCCCTATTCATATGTACTGATAGAAAGAGGCCTTACCTTCAATACGATATTTGGAGATGGGGACTTAGGGGATTACTAGGGTGGGGCTCTCGTGATGGCACCACTGCCATGTGAGCACACAGAGAGAAGGAGGCGGTCTGCAAGCCAGGAAAGGAGCCCTCACTAGAACCTGACCATACCGGCACCCTGATCTCAGACTTCCAGCCCCCAGAACTGTGAGAAAATACACTTCTGTTGTTTAAGCCACCCAGTCCCTGGTACTTTGTTCTAGCAGCTGCAACTAAGACAAAAATTCATAGAAATGCCCAGAAAATGATTTTCCCTCCATCTCTCCCCCCAGCTGGCTAAGAAAACTATAGTGTTTTATTATCTGCAGAGCACTTACCATGCCTCACAGTTCTCTTATGCAATAACCTGTTCAGTGTCCATCCCCTGTGTGGGTCATGTCTGTAGGGGGTCAGGGAGTGGATAGCTTGCTTGTCCTGTTTGCTGTTGTGGCCTCAGCAGCTCTAACAGTGCTCGGGTTGTAGCAAGCACTTGATATTCCCAGTTTTTGCTGGGAAGGAACAGAAAATAGGAGGCCAAGAAATGAAAGGAAAAGGCTGATACCTCCCACAAGGAGTTCCAGAGAAGCTGGGATGCCAGTCCTGAGGTGGGAGGCAGCCGGAGATGGGAGGCCGGTGCCCTTCCTCTCCTCCTCAGCCTGGTCATACCGACTGACCTTCCCTATCAAACTTTGACATTGCAGCTGAAGGAGAGAGACCTTCGACATAATCAAAGGCAACCTTCATTTTACAGACGAGGAACTGGACACTCAGAGAGGTATTCAGTGGCATCATCAAGCAGTGGAATCACGTTTTCCTCCTTTGTTTCCATTAGTCCTGAAAGACACCAGGTCCTGGCAGGAGACTGTGATGTCACATCCTTGTCTTCCTTTTCACGACCTCTGCACCAATTGTCTGACTTCCCTATTTCTGCTGCCTTCAGAACGAGAACTCTGGAGACTGTTAAGTTAAATACCGAACCAAATGAAATTCTGGATTATTTAATTAACAGAAAGGACAGCCAGTTCCATGGTTAACTGAGAAGCTGTGTTAGTACCACTGACTCCTGAGGAGTTTGTGCTAAACATTACTCAACAACCATGAACTTTTAAAAACTGTAGTGATTACTATTAAATGCTACACTCTCTACCCCTATCATGCTTTTTCAAAATGACACTTTCTATTAAACAAAGCCTGAAAAGGACTTGAAAACTGTGAGAAATGGTCTGTAAAAAATGGCCAGTTTTCTCTGGGTCACAATATTGATTAGGACTAGGACAAATGTTTAATTTTATTTTATCTTCATGACAACTCATTATTCTATACTTTAAAAATAGCTTCTGAAAGCAAAACCCCTTTCAAAATCATAAAATTTCCCACATAATTTGGATTACAATGAAACTAAATCACTTAAATCTGATTGCCCAGAACTGTATCTTTAACTATTAAAAATGGACAAATACACAGACCGTGGGTAACTAAGGATCATTTGGCAGCGTCTTACCTCCAACACTGCAAACATGGAATGGTGCTCCTACCCGGAGAAAAGCTTTGTAGGAAATACTAGTGGATTATTAACTGCCAAAGTCACCTCACCGTTCTAGAGAAAATCTCTGCACATCCTCTTTGATTTAATCCACAGAAGCCTAACCACTAAATTACTCACAAGCCTCCTGTCACAAATCTTAAATACTCCTTGCACTGAAGAGTCTAGTAATTTCTACCATTTTCAACCTTCACTTTAGTGTTTTCACATAGTGTTTAGATGTCACTTTGGTATTTTCTCTCAAATTGCCAGCACATAGTTAATACTTAAAGATTAATATTTTTGTTGACTATTTCAGGATAACAGACACCCACAACAGAGGAGAGCATTTTTATTTTAATGAAAAGAAAAACTGTGGAGATACCTGAGAATAAGCTGACCTACTAACCTTAATCATTTTCTCACGTCATGCAGAGAAAGCGATGACAGACTCGTCAGCCAACAATGAAGCCTGTGCAGTTCCTTCTGAAAGGTCCCCTACCAAGCCCCCCGTTCTGAATGAACTTCGTAGTTAGCCCGTTCTCTCTCTCAGACTGGAGCTACTTCTTTGACAACTTTACATTGCAGTGAGGAGGAGAACATTTCAAAGTAGGTACCACAAAAGAACAAGAAAAACACTGCGGCTAGCAGCAAGGCACAGGGTGAAAAACAGCAATTAGAAGAGGGTTATCAGCTGTTTTATCCTGAACATACCTATGGCTTTCCCCTGCACTCCAGTAGATGAAAATCTAAGCTGGGAATGTGATACATTTGTGAATGTTTTGAGCACAGCATTTTATCAGAAGCACTTAATTTTACTAAAAGTTTTCGTTTTCAACTCATGTTTTAAAGTTCATGTTGAACTTTAATGCATAATCCATATGAAATGACATTTCTGGCAGCTGTAGTAGAAAGAGCACTGGGAAGTCCTAGGTTTGAGTCCCAGCTTTAACAGTGAGCAAATCACAGCCACTCCTTGTCTGCAAAACAGGGATCGGTGAGTGAACGGGCTGCTTCAAGCATTCATGTGTGTGAGATCCTTGCACACTGCTGCATGAGACCTAGGTATTTCTATTTATAGACATCGGCCTGGAGGTTTAGGGCTTTCCCCCAAGAAAAATGAAATTTTATTAATATGCTATTTGAAAAGTATAAATATACTATTAAATCTAAAGTAACTGGGCAATTTCATTCATGACTCCAACAAAAGGATGAGTTATAATTTTTTTTAAAAAATTGAAAAGCCTACCGAACATTTGAGAATTTCTGAGTAGGTATCAAGCGTTTCTGTCCATTTCCACAATTACCCTAAGTTCCCTCTCTCCCTCTGTTTTATGGTTTTTTAAAATAACTTTTTAAAAAATTTTTCATTTATTCATTTTTAGAAAGAGGAGAAAGGAGGAAAAAAGAGAGGGAGAGAAACATCAAAGTGTGGTTGTCTCTTGCACACCCCCTACTGGGGGCCTGACCTGCAACCCAGGAATGTGCCCTGACTGGGAATCGAACTGGTGACCCTTTGGTTCACAGGCCAGCACTCAATCCACTCAGTCACACCAGCCAGGACCCAGGGTCTCTCTCTTAAGGGGTCAAAGGCATTCAGTACATTTGCTTTTATAAGTCATATGTGGAATTAATGTAAAGTATTTAACATGAACTAATCTTTAAGTGTTGGTCTCAACCCAAAGCATCAGGGAAATGGACAGGCTTCTTGAGAAGACATTACAACAGGAGGATGATTAACTAAGGCCTAATATTTCTACCAGAATATTTTAACTCCTCACTCTTCCCTTCCCTGAATCTGTTTGGGGGGTGGGTAGAAAGAGGGGCGGGGGGAAGAGAAGTAACTACCAAAATATGCCTTCTGTCCAAATAATAGATTCTTTTAAGACCCTTGTCCTCGTGGGAAAAAGGTGGATGAATGCAGTAGCATAAACAATAAAATAAAAAAGACCCTTGTCCCCAGGTTATTAGGATCAGAAAGTTAATTTGTCCTTTGCCACCAAAGGTGCTATAATTATAAGCTTATGTTTATTTTAAAGAGAGATGTCTAAAATCCTAAAGGATCCCCTGAGGCCAATATAGAGGCATGGATTACAATGTAAGCAAAAATGCTAAACCTGGATTTCTTTTAAATTTTTAGGCTACCCTGTGCCATCTCTCTTGTAATCAAAACAACCTCATAAAGATCAATGTTTTTTACTATGAAAATTGCCGTTACATTATAGCCAGCATTCCAAAACAGTATTTTAACAAACATTTGTCTTGATTATAAAGTAGAGCAGAAACCATGATCCTTTTCCCAAATTAACATGTGCTGATGTTAGTAAATTAGGGGGATGCTCCATACGCTCACCGTTTGTGTAGACGAGATGAGGAAGAGCACCTATGTTATTCAGAACAGCTACTAGTGTTACTTATACAGTATAAATCAACCACTCACAATAGGACATTAAAAAAACAAACACTACAACACTGAAGTGTCATAATACTTTTGAGATAGGAAAAGCCAAAGCTTGTTTCCTTTTTCTTCCCCTCTGTGAACTTGATGCGAGGTACAGGGAAGAGCCACAACACTAGGCAGGATGTAGGAGGGATGCAGTTCTTCGCTTCCCCGTCTCCTAGTCTTTTGTCCTGCTCCAAAACAGCCTGCATGCAAAAGCTCTTCGGGCTCTCTTCACAGGCCTCGGGATACAGTGTTTGCACATGGACAGATGAGCATCCATAGCAGCGCAGAGTCAGTATTTGAATTCCAGTGTATTCACTCTGTAGAACAAAATTCCTATGTTCTTTTTTACTCAGGAGGCAGAATACTCCTATTTAGATGCATTTCATGTTTGGGGTTGTGGTTTGCTGGTCACTATATCGAATGTCTCCCATGATGAATACCATGGTGGAAAAGCTAAGAAAAAGTTAAAACTGTAGTTTAAATGTTCTCTTCCCTTCTCTCAGCAAAGAAGCATGATGCACACATGATGGCAAGGGATTCAGGAAGGCATAGTGCGGTTACCGCAGTTTTAAGGGCAATCTGCTCCTTGCAAAGGGGTCTGGGTAACTGCGGGCAAACCAGAAACTCCAAATTATCCATCATCTTCTTTAATTTAAGTAGCTATACTGAGAACTTTTCTTGCAAAGTCATGAAGCTGGCATAACCTTTACTGTAGGAAGAGATACCCTCTTTTTTCAAACAGTAGGTGTATGGTATTTTGAAAACTTATTATTGGCCAGGGAGCGGTCGATTCTGATTTCTACATCCTTTCCAACTTTCCCTTTGAACTGTACAGTCTTTTCTTTTGGGCTTAGGGCTCTGATCATTAGTAAGGTTCAGAAAAAAACCACCAAAATACACAACATCCTAATTTCAAGACCATCCTTTTTTGCCACTGCGGGAAGATGCCAGATGGTGCTGTAACACTCTGTATAGATAATCCAGTTGTCAAGCTGTTATGCAGCCTAGTTAAGCTTCTCACGCTGGATCTGGTAATAACATGCCTGAAAAAAAATTCAATACAATTTCAAATTTACTTTGAGAGAAATTACATAAACATAGCAGTGCACATAGGACTAAAGAAAGGAAATTCCTTATTAATTCTAATAGCCCAACAAAATCAGTTGCTTTCATTTTCCCCATTTTCTTCCAGCCCCCTATCCAGTGTCTTTACTGCCTAGTTTAATTAATAGATAAAATTTTGCACAATTGTAAAACACACATACACAAAAGTTTTTATAGGCTGTATAATATTCTTCACTAAGTAGAAATACTACAATTTGCTAAGCCACTATTAATTGGACATTTAGAGTATGTTGCTCGTTATAAGGTACACAAACAACTAAAATCAGAATCATCTGGTGTGTTCGGTAAGCATACAGATTAAGCATCCTTTCAGACCCAGTGAGTCAGAACTTCCAGGAATGCATTTTTAAGCAGCATCCCCAGGTGATTCTGAAAGTTTCCAGGCCTGGGAGCCACTCACACTACAAAGAGCACTTCATCCAAATCATATAGAATGTTTTCCATTCTTCAATAAGAACAAATCTCCAGGAGTAGGACTACACAAATTCCACAAACACTTTTGGTGTTTTTGATATCAATGTTAACGACTGTTTTCCAGAAAGGTAACTGCTATTTAATTTAATCCATCATGAGCAATATGGGAATAATACTGATTTCACTATGACCCCACCAGCACTGGTTAAATTTTAAAACAGTTTTGTCAATTTAGCAGACACAATATGACAACTTGCTTAAATCTGTAGTACTATTATATTCAGTGAGGTTGAGTGTCTTCTTACATATAAATGTATTAATTCAGTTTCTTCCTTGGTGGTATGTTTAGAGATGCCCTTCAAAAAACATTAAGTAGTTAATAAGTCATTGGCGGTCAGTGTTTTCCTTTCCCACCACCCTTTTCCAGTTTATTTATTTAATAGAAATGGTATTTATGTTGAAAAGTTTAAAAAACTAACCCAAACCAGAAAACTGACATTGAATTCTAGGTTTTTTCTCATTTTAATTTATCTGTCCTTCTCTCTTTCTTTTTCTATATTTAACCCTAAAGTACCTATAATTTGCAAGGTGGGTGAGTCCACCCTGGTTTTACTCTCCTTCCAAAATTCTTAATGACCTATCCCAATACTCTGACCATTTATTACATAAAACTCTTTTCCATTTGTGTCTGGTTTTTCCATTTCACATGTGAAAGTTTTATTATAATAATATCTACCTGGGGGCTATCCCTTCCATTTATTGAATAGTTATTTGTCTAGTCCTATGACAGTAATATACTATCTTAATTATTACAATTCTAATCTGGCAGAGTGGGTCTATTCTCTCTCTTTTTTCTCAAAAGTGTTTTGTCATTTTCTATCTGTTGTTCTTCCAATAAACTTCAGAATGATTCTAGCACAGTCCAAGGAAAACCGAAGTGACTGGCAACAACCCCTAGAGAGCACCCAGATCAGGGACCCTCATTGGTGATCTACTGGTTACAGCAAATACATGAAAAAAGAGGATGCACTTCATATTCAATCTATTCATACCGCCTTCTGCGTTTCTACCTCAGTACCACTAGATAGCTCCATTTTTTAATACTTTTTTGACACTAAAATCCTTTTTTTCTTTTCTAGAGTTACCTTTATATGGATGGTCTATATTCATAAGCATCTGTAATGATTTGAACAATCAGTTTATAGAGAATATTGGGAGGTGAATAATTTGCTTTATGCATAATAACTAACTGATTGGTACTTTATATATTATCATATTTCAAAAAGTTAATAATATGTGCTCTAAAGGCACTTAAAATATTTGCATTAAACTTTTATAAAGAAGAAAAGTAGCTAATGACAGATTTATATTATGGTAAGTGAAGGACAGATTTCAAGCTAATAAATAATAAGTAACACCTACACTTACCTTCAGGGTGGTGAACATTATGCCCTGCTCCCCATGCTGAAGATATGGGTCCATCAGGTCCTCAATGAGATGGACCTCAGAGCCTAAATTCCTAATCCTGCCCAATAAGAAAAAAAAAATGAGTTATTTCTACTTATATGTACATCCTTCTTCAAAATCTGTTTGAAGGGAAATAGATAGCTCAACAAAGAGGTAATGCCATAGTGAAATGGGTTAATAAAAATAGATTTTTTTTCTAGTGGAAGAACATATTTCTGTCATCAGTTCAAAAAATGCAAATGAAACCCTGGCTGGTGTGGCTCAATGGATTGGTTTGCAGGTTCAACTCCCAGTCAAGGCACATGCCTGGGTTGCGGACCAAGCCTCCAGGTGCGGGGGGGCGGGGGGCACAAGAGGCCATACATTGATGCCTCTCTCCCTTCCCCCCGTCTAGAAATAAATAAATAAATAAGCTTTAAAAAAAGCAAAAGGCATACATGTTAAAATGAGTTGTCACTAATATTGAAGTCAGAAAGACTGATCACCTGGCCCGTAGCACCACGTATAAGAATACAGGAAACAAGTCGTCCATGGACCACAAGAAGTCTTCCTGCAGTGATGCCAGGACACTCTGTGAGATCTCTTCAAAAGTCTGCTGGATGACTTTAAGTTTGTCTGATGGAGTAAAGGTTGTGCTGTTGGGGAAAAAAAAGGACAAAAAGACACCTTATAATCTTCTTAATAGAGCCATTTGATAGTAATTTTTGAATGTATACCCTCCTGAGGTACATGTGCCTTAAACTGGACACATCAGGCATAATGAATCACTGGAAGGGATAACCTTTGTAATCCTATGGCTCTTTGAGAAAAGAAGCTCCCAACTATCTATGATTCACCTGGAAGAATTCACTAAGTCACACATCATCTCCTTTACCGAAGTGGATCTTACTTTCCTAATACATGTTCTTCTGAGTAAGAATTTAGTTAATTTCCATTTGGCTAAAGATGTGATTATATAGGTAAGTTTCTAGGTAGGCACACCACCACTTTTGCAAAGGTAAGGGTCTGCAGAGTAAAAAGTAATCTTAATGTCTCAGAAGAGCCCTTCTTATCTCTGGGCTGAGACTGACACCATCTAGGAGTGAAGGGACTGCTTAGAGCTTAAATGAAACTAAGATCTCATTAATTTTTTAATAGACTAACCACTACTTCAATTTATGTGATTTTTCAACAAATCAGATTACCTGATCTGCTGTAGACATTCTACAGCTGAGGCAAAACAAGCATCTTTTGTGGTTGGCAAAACCTGCAAAAAGAGAATTGATGAAGTTCAAAGAGAAAGGCTGTCCTTTATTGTAATAATATGATGACACCGATGGCTAAACAGTGGTCTCTGGTGAGTAATGCAGGCTTGGGTGCTATTCCAGTGAAGTAAGACGGAAATTTCTTGCTATCTCGAATCCCCCATTCCAAAGAAAAGCACAGTTGCTGAGGAAACTAAAATCTACTATACCTTTTTAGTCTCTCCAAGGGTTGACAAGGTCACTGGCCAAAATTTCCTACAACAGAATACATACTTTGTTATTATAAGTTGTTACTGATGGTAAATTAATCCCCATAAAAACAGGTGATGGCTACACTAGCTTCCCTGTCTCCCATTTAAAATAAGTTCCACAAACAGGTGAAGTTTTAATAAACATTCCAGAAGTAATTTAAAAGTTTCTGTCACGTCCCTAACGAATTTGTCACTCTATACTCCAATAACCCTACACATTACAGATATAACCCAACATTGGCCAAAAGCTTTCCTCCACTCAGTTTCATCTCATTTTCACTATTAAATCATTCCACTGAAAAAAATGTGTGTTCCAATTCAGGTTTATTCACTTTTTTGATATCATAAATAAGTAATTATTGGGCATTGGTGTGATTGGCCTTAGCACAGCACTAGAAAGCAAGCATAACTACTTAATATTCCCCTGAATAACAAGAAATAATGCCTTATAACAGAAAGAGCACTTTTAAAACTTTTAAATTGGAAATTATAGATGAGAAAAGAGGAAAGAGAAGTGAAAGAAGAATGCCAAAGATGGGATATAATTAGCTTTTTCTGAAAATGTGGATATATGTATTTTGCTTTAAAGAACTGCAAAATATCAGGTGGGATAACTCAAATATAAATGTGTGTGTGTGTGTGTGTGTGTGTGTACATACACAAATAAAAAACAAACTCCAAACAACTTGAGTCCATACTCACTTTCAAAGATTATTAAATATCACTATTTTGTGAAATAGACAGATAGGCAAATAAATGAGTAAACTGCAAATCATATACATAATTAGACATCAAAGTACCAAATTCCTAATAATGCTATTTTTACTTTAAGTTAAAACCACTTGATTCCACTCATAACTACTGTACTTACCTTTGTACCCCAAGGAAGCCCAGAAGAGCAATATCTGGCTGCTTATTTAGTCGCAGAACACACTCCCAGTAAATGTCTTCCTCACGATCGTTATCCAGGGCATAGAGCATGAACAGTGGTGGGTACAGCCGAGGTAGGAGCACAGGAAGCAGTAACCCTGAACTTGTTACCACATAACTACAAAATATCAGAGAGAAAATCATTAATATTAAAATTCAATTACAGAATCAAAATGGAATGTAAAGATGGGGAATTCTGAGTAAAAAGGCAGTTATAAAACTATTCTACTTTTACATATGGAGTTCACATGAGGAGCTTAGCCCCAGAGTTTTATCTTGGACCGACTGTGAATTCTTTTCATAATTTGAAATCTAACTGAAAATCTACTCGGTTTCCATTTTGAGACTGATTTCTCTGTTGTTATTGTAGGTCAGTGTGATGTTACTTTGCTCAGCTGCCTTTGAGTCCAGTCATTTGTGGCTGTACTTTCACGAACTTGAGAGCTAAAAGGAACTTCAGAGATTACCTAGTCCAACCACATCATTTTAGAAATAAGAAAATGGAGATCAAGAAAAACAACTTTTCCAGGATGCTTTGGATGGGATCATTTGGTCCCCACCGCCTTTCTTCACTCTCTCCACCTAACTCCATTTACCCCGGCTCTGGCGATTCGGATCTGGAATCTGACAGCCCAGTGCAAAAGGGTTTCCTTTCAGGTGGCAGAGGAGCAGAGAGAGGAATTGTGCTGCCCTCTTCAGGGAGCTCAGGAAATAAAAACCTAAGGAGTAATAAAAAAACCTAATTATGCAATTATACCTCTAGAGTGGCTAAAAGAATAAAAACACATTTCCATTATTTTATCTATTTGAGGACTTATGATATCAAACTTTGTATTAAGTAAATATTTTAGTTGTCTGAGATTCTTAACTGATGCTTCTTACAAATTAGAATTAAGAGCATAGGTAATAATACAACTACAAATTTTCATGTACTATGTTTTTATTTCTGTCTAGTTATTTAAGAATGAAGAATTCTGGTCTATATAATATATATTTCTCTTACTGGCATATCTCATCTGAGGTCAATCTGTATAAACTCTTAGCAGAGACCATTTTCTCAGAGTATAAATAGGTATCAGTAGAAATTACTTAAATATTGAATATTAAGGAAAAAACCCCAATTATTATAGAATTTTTAAAACTTTTTATTAAATCCTTCTTTTTAGATTTTATTTATTTTTAGAGAGAGGTGAAGGGAGGGAGGGAAACATCAACCTGTGAGAGACACATTGATAAGCTGCCTATTGCACCCCCCCAAACCAGGAACCTGGCTTGCAACCCAGGCATGTGCCCTGAACTGGGAATCGAACTGGCCACCTTTCGGTTCACAGGCTGGCATTCCATCCATTCAGCCACAGCAGTCAGGGCTAAAACTTTTTCTTTAAATTTACTGGGATGGCATTGGTTAATAAAATTATATTTTTTATCTAAAATCCATATGATTCTAAGTGTTTATATAAAAAGTTGCAGAAAAATTTTTCCAGGTGACCAGGCTGCTATCATTCCAAAATAGTTAAGGGTTTTTTTTTTCTAGGCTTTGAATTTGCCCTACATTTTATTTCCAATCTCTTATATGCAAATGGTGGGTTCTACCGTGAACAAGTTCATTGTCCTGTTTATTTTTACAGACTTTAACCATGACCCTTTCTCTTTAAAGGCGATTTGCAATCTTCTGTAAATTTATTCCCTGCCCCTGCCTCTGCCCCTGATTTTATAGTTGGGAAAGCTAAGGCCAGGAAACTTATCTTCATCATACTCATCTTGCTATGTCAGAGCTGAAACACACCCAACTCAGTGCTCTTCTTAGTAGATCACAATACCCCCTAAAACATGAAGCATTTCCATATGCATTTATTAATTTGAGGCTAATAACTAAGATTTCTGGGACAAATTCAAACTTTTGCCTAGTTTCTTAACATAATATTTCTTTATACTCAGTAAAAGACTTTGAATTTCACTAGTTCCAGATTTGCTTACTGCCCTAAAACTCTTCAGAAGCGTTCACTTGCTCATCTCCTTCCGAGTCTCTGTTCAGCTATTACCTCATTAGTCAGGCCTCCCTGACCTTCTGTTTAAAATAGCGGCACCTTACCTTCAGTCCCATCCTCTTTCCCTCTATCATATTTGTCATCTGACATACTACATATTTTTTTCCGCTACAGTGTAAGCCCTATGACAGTACAGATTTTAAACATTTTGTTATTGTTGTTTTATTCACTGATAAATTCCTCCAGGAGCTAGAATGGTGGCTAACACATAGATGCACTCAATAAATATTTTTGAATAAATGAACAAATATGTTGTTGCTGTCAAGTGACAATAAATACTCAGGGATAAAACTTTGTATTAGACTTTATCTTCTCTGTGGTTAGGTTTTAGAGACATCATTTTGCCTAGAGATGAAATCCATGTAAGACTATTATATTTCATACCAAAATCAGAATTAAATAACATTTATTTTAGCCTTCTATTATACATAATGAGTAAGAAATACATAAAGGAAATAAGAACAATGGCTAAGGTTCTTTTTATTCTCATATCATAAACATAAAGTAAAAACATATTGCCATTATTCAATCTATTTAAGGATCTCTGGCATAAAACCATTTTCTTAATGAATAATTTCTGTAGTAAAGGGAAACATTAATGATTCTTCATGAAGTTGTAATCTCTAGATTCAGAGTGAAGATACCCAAGCCATTAGTATGAACTAATATTCCACAACTTGCAGGCTTCAATGAAAAGATCTCTTACCTGACCAGCTGGAAAAGTCGCTTAAGGTAGGACTTAATCTCCTTCACAGCCTCCTGCAGTAGCCGACGGTTGGCGCCCACACCCACATATGTCATTCTGTACACTGCAACCAGTGTCTCCACGAGCCTGCCCAGGGGGTGCGGAGGAGTGTCGCAGGCCTGAGCAGGAAGAGAATCAATGAAGTTGGTCAGTGTGCACTAACAGAGAAACAATCCATAAATAATAAACAACTTTCAAAATTTCAGGAGTCAACTTATGAACCAGGAAAATTCAAATACTCAACTTTTCTGAATGTGAAGAGTCTACCCAAATTATATAAAGTAGGAGTTCCTAATCTTAATAAAAAAATCCTTTTAACATCTTGGGAAAATAGCTTTGGATATACTGATATAGAATACCATTAAAAGAAAGGTACTAACATACTTGAAACTTCACAAAAAATATATACAGTGTTACCTGAGAGAAAACTAAATAATTACTGTTGATTATGTTCTGAAATAGTAATTCTTTTTTTTAAATTAATTTTTGATTTTTTTAAATTTTATTTTAATCGTTGTTCAAGTATAGTTTTCTCCCCTTTACTCTCAATCCAGGCCACCCACCCAACCCCCACCCCCAACACTTCCCTCCCATTACCACCCTCCCCCTAGTTTTTATCCATGTATCTTTTAACTTTGTTCCTGTAAACCCTTCCCCTTTTCCCCTGAAATTCCCTCTTCTCTCTCCTCTGGTCACTTTCTGTCTGTCCTCTAATGCAGTGTCTTTGACTATATTTTGCTTGTTTCTTTGTTTTGTTGTTTAGGTTCCTGTTAAAGGTGAAATCATATGGTATTTATCTTTCACTGCCTGGCTTATTTTGCTTAGCATAATGCTTTCCAATTGCATCCATGATGTTGCAAAGGGTAGGAGCTCCTTCTTTCTTTCTGCTGCATAGAATTCCATTGTGTAAATGTACCATGGTTTTTTGATCCATTCATGAAATAGCAATTCTTCAGCTCCCTTGATTTCTCTCATACTCCTTCCTGTACCTCATTTCAACACATGTCGTAGTTAAACTATAGCTGGTTGTATGGCATTTGGGAGGGAAGCAAAGACAGCATAACCAGGGGATGAAGGCAGCCTGCTTTATTTGTATAATCTCTACTTTGCTAGTGTTACTAACAAAAAGCCATTTTAAACTCTGACCCTAGTTAAGAACCCCCTTGAACATTTTATAAAACTTAAAAAGTTCTATTGTCATTATATGGTAATATTCATGTAGAAATGTGGTTTTGTTAGAGAATTAACAAAAGAAATACATAGCAAAAACAAGACTCATTTTAAGGTAAAATAAGCTGTGAATAGATTTGAATGATATACTGTGGTAGTTGCATCATTAATTGACAAGACTGGTGAAACTGTGACTCTAGTTTTACCTTTATTAAATATTTCCTGATGTCATCATATTTCTCTACTGAGAAGGCACCAGCATGCTGAGGGATGAATTCCAAACTCTCTAGTGTCTGAGTCTGTGAACGACTTAATATCTCTGGACTAGGAAAAGGGAAAAGAAAACCTATTATGAATTTTATGTCAAGAAAGCAAGATAATTGTAATGTGCACATAAAACACAGTCACCAACTAAGGATAAAACAGAGCACCCAAAAGTGCGTCTGGCCCAAATGAGTCTGCTATTAAGTTACGTAACAGTCACCCAAAATAGCATTTAATGACACTTCACAACAACAATAAACTGATAAAGATTTTGCTCTAATATAAACCGTGGTGTTGGAAGATACTATAACGTCAACTTGGAGAGAAAATCTGTGATAGATTTGTTAGTGACAAGAGAAAAACAAAATATCAGGGACAGAGAGCTAAGGAAAAAAGAAATCAAATCAAAGGGCAAAGGAAGAAGTAAAGATAAGCTCAGGAAGTAAGGAGACGACGAGGATACTACAACAGGTAGTGAGGTAAGGGAAGCTTTGGGTGAAGAGTTAGACAAAACATGTACTGGTAGTAATTAGCAGTAGTTTTTGGTAATGGCACCCTATCATTAGACTATAACCAATCAGAAATTAGAAACAGTGTACAACCATTATTATTATAGTATTTTAGAGAAACAAGTGAGACACAGTTTTACATAAAAATTCATTCATTCTCCTTGGCAACACTCAACAACAGTTAGCCAAGGTCAACTGGAGGTCTAAAACATCACTGTTTACAACAGGCTCTATCAGTGAAGGCTGACCGTCTGCACCACACAAAAGGGCAAGTCCACAATTTTTATCAATTCTGGGAGTTTCTATTTCTTCTACTGATAGGGAGAGTAGAAGGTAAATATAATGAACTTCATGAATGAAACACTATAATCAATTCCCATTTATCCCAAGTACAGAGAAAAAAAAAGACCCCAACTTCTTTCTGCACTGTAGATTCTTTAGGTCCAAACGCTCAACAATCTTGTGGAAGTTACTGGCTAAGTGAAGGAATAAGGATGTGAAAAAAAGGCAGATGATGGAAAGAAAAGCAGGAGAAGAGGGGAGAAAGTAAGAAAGAGTAGAAAAAGAAAAGAGAAATAAAAAAGCACATCTGTAATTTTTCTTTTAGCACAGGAAAACTGCTGTGCCACTTTTTTAGGCCTTCAAAGGATACTGACAAATGTGCAGGCATTTGAACTGCCGTTTCCCTCTATCCAAGGCACCATTTTTATCAAGGTGCTTTCAGTATTATTCTCTTTCCATTATGAATATGATGCATTTGCACATGGATATCTTTGCTTTTTTTTAGGATACAGTTTGTTCAGCTTCTTGAATCTGTAGGTTTAGATCTTTCACCAACCTTGGGAAATTTTCAACCATTATTTTTTCAAATATGTTTTTCAGCCCTGCAATTTTTCTCTCTCTTTCTGGGATCCCAAGGACACAAATATTAGATGCTCAGGTCCTTAAAGCTCTGGTTATTTTTGTCTGTCTATTTTGCAGTTTGGATCATTGTTATTAATCTATTTTCAAGTTTACCAACTCTTCTGCTGTCATCTCTATTCTGCTATTAAATTTACTCAGTGATTTTTAAAAAGTTTTGGTTACTGTATTTTTCAATTCTAAAATTTTGATTTGTTCTTTTTTTTCAAAGATGAGACTTTTTAAAAAATACTTTATTTACTTATTTTTAGAGAGAGGGGAAGGAGGAAGAAAGAGAGGGAGAGCAACACTGATGTGAGAGATCAGCATGTGCCCTGACCAAGAATCAAACTGACGACCTTCCAGTCTGCAGGCTAGTGTTCACGCCACTGAGCCACACCAGCCAGGGACTAATTTGGTTCTTCTTTGTAGCTTCTATTTTTGGCTTACACTTACCAATTTTAACATTTATTTAAAGTGTTTGTGATTGCTCTTTTGAGCATTTTTACACCAGGTGCTTTAAAGTTCTTGTCAGAGAATTCCAAAATCTATGTTAGGGTGTTAATTGAAGTCTATTGCTTGTCTTTCTCCAAATAAGTTAAGATTTTCATGGTTCTTTGATTGCCAAGTAATTTTGTTTTATATCATGGGCATTTTGAGTATTATGTTATGAGTCTTATTTATCTCTTATGGAGAATGTTGACATGCATAATAGCGTACACAGAGTAGGCTTGAAATTATTATCTTTAGAAGGACCTGCTTGTAAAGTTGACACTTTGCTGGTACACTGGCTGATAGGTACTTTTGAGAGTTTTCTAATAGCTATCCATATAGTCTGTGTGGGTTTTATAGTTGAGTTCAGTAGAAGATAAAAGCAGGTGCATTTTAACTCTCTTACCCAGAAACAGAAGTACATCACTGACTTTGAATTAAATTATATTATGTTAAACATGGCAAGCCTTGACTACTTACTGATTTTAAGTTTCCTCTTCCTACCACACTCTGCCCTGTGCTGGGCAGGCTCACTCACTCACCTGTCTCTGTGTTGGCGCCGACTGGCAGTCAGGGCCACAGCAATATTTTCCCACGCTTTCCAAACCTCCCCTTGGCCTGGATTTTCACAGCCCAGCTGATGCCAACATTCATCAAACACTGCTTTCCACTTCTCATCAGGAGGCACCGCCAGATTTCCCAGCTTCCTACTAAAAAATCACATCAAGCTTTAATTAATCACCTTTTGTTGCTGTGTGTGCAAAAATCCTGAACAGAAACTAACACATAACAGTGCTTCTGTGACAAAACTTCCTAGATTTGATGGTGGTTCTATTTTAAAAACACTGAATACAATTTGAAAAGAGATAGGTTTAACTACTTAATGTTCATCAGATACTAAAGTCTATGACTTATTAAGCACATCAGAATTGACTCCTTATTAGGTACAAAGCACATCAGAATTGACTCCTTTGCTTTCTACATATCCACAGAATTGATTCTGTAAAATTGACTGCTGTTAAAACAAGGACTTTCTGTGCTTTGCACAACTCATAATAGGAATTGTGAAATGCACTGCATACTGGGTTCTAAAAATACTCTAAAAATAAATATGGTATAAAAAATATATCAAACTCCCATCAGAAAAAAAGAACCTGAGATGCTACCAAAATACGAAAACAAAGTGAAAGCTGCAATCAATAAAGAAAAATATACATATGCCACAAACTTGTCAGAAGACAAAGTACAACTTAGAGACTTATATTTTGCTTTTCTTTTCTGTATGTGCACAGTATACTATTCTACTTGGTGTACAAATATATTGGCTTGATCTTTACTTTTCAAAATAAAGTTGTCTAGGGTTCCATTTAAGAATGCTCTTTCAATTAGCTTGGATACCTACACCATTAACAGTAGCATTACTCCCACACACATATTATTCTCACACTTTCATTTTAAACAACTATGCTGTAAGGCTTTCATCTAAACCAAGACTCTAGATTTAGCTATCTATAGTAGTGTCAGTTGACAAATCAAGGAAGTTACACTTTGTTAAAAAGGAAGACTTTAAAACCTTGTTCTCCGTTTAAAATATTAACCAGCTTTGATAAAAGCAAGGCAACTAAAAACATTCAATAATTAACCCAGAATTAACATTAGTTACTCACAAAACTTTGGGTCTGTCTTTATCGCTCTCATACAGACTAGGCTTAAAGTAGGTTCCAGTGATTTTTATCCCAGATCCCCATTGTCCACTAAAACAGCCTTCAATGTAATCTCCATTTGGCATAGTCAGTGTTCCCTAGGGCAGAGTTGGAGAAAATGTGAAATTAGAGAAAGTATTTTCAATGTAAAATTCAAGAGGAAAAAAGAGTGGCAAATGGGTAACATTTCCCTTTTTTAACTTACCCTTTATCAATCCCCAACTGTTTTTAAAAAAGTATGTATATGCATGTGCAAAAAGAGTATGTAAAAATAAATCCTTGGTAAATGGGAAAAAAATTACAGAAAAAATTAGGAAAATATTTTGAGCTGAATGAAATGAACAAACAACTTAATCAAACTAAAGCAGTGCCTATATTAAAAATAAGAAAGATCAAATAGTAATCTAAAATTTCATCTTACAAAATTTAAAAAAAGAGGAGCAAACAAAGAGCAAGAAAATCCAAAAAAATGAGATAATACACATCAGCAGAAATGAGAAAACAAAACAAAAAAAGAGAAAAACATCAATTAAACTAAAAATTGCTTCATTGAAAAGATACACAAAATTGACAATTAAGTAGATTGATCAAGAAAAAAAAGGGGACACAAAATTACAAAATAAAAAAACAAAACAAAACAAAACAAAAAGCAACACAGGGTACATCACACCAGCCTTACAGAAATTAAAATGCTGGAAGGGAATATGAGAACAATTTTATGCCAACAAATTAGATAACTTATGTAAAATAGGAAAATTCCTAGGAAGAACCAAATTACCAAACTGACTTAAGTAGAAATAGAAAATCTGAATAGATCAAACAGAAGGAAATTAAATTAGAATTTAAAATATTCTCATAAAGTAATGCTCAGGTCCAGATTTCATTGGTTAATTCTCCAAAACATTCAAAGAAGAAGTAATAATACCAAAGCTTCACAAACTTTCAGAAAATAGAGGAGGGAATCCTTCCCAACTCATTCTATGAAGCATTACCCTGACACCAAAGACAAAGACAACATGAGAAAATGATAAACCACGATCTCTTACAAATATAGATGCACAAATCTTTAACAAAATAATAGCAACATTTAAAAAGGATTATGTACCATGACCAACTATGATTTACTCTAGTAAAGCAAGGTCAGTTTAATATCAGAAAAGCAACAACATAATACACTGTATTTGTAAAGAACAAAACCACATGATCATCCCAATAGACACAGAAAAAGCCCTTTGAAAAATCCCAAACCCATTTATGATAAAAACTGTAAACAAACTAGGAATAGAAGGGAATTATCTCAATCTAATTAAACCATGAAAAACCTTTAGCTAATATCATATTTAATTGTGAAAGACTGAAATGCTTTTCCCATAAAATAGGGAACAAGGGAAGGATGTCTACTCTTACCATTTCTATTCAACATTCTACTGGAGATTCTAGCAAGTGCAATAAGTTAAGAAAAAGAAATAAAAGCCTTCCAGATTGTAAAGGAAGAAGTCAAACTACCTTTATTTTAGATAATGTGGCCCCGTATGCAAGAAATTCTAAGAAATATACACACACGCACACATACCCTACTAGAATAAACAAGTTTAGCAAGATTTCAGGACACAAGAACAAAATATAAATATCAACTTCATTTTTATATAAATAGCAATAATCCAAAAATACAATTAAGAAAAGAGTTCTTTTCGTAACAGCATAAAAAAAGACTTAGAAATAAATTTAACCAAAGATATGCAAGAGATGCACAGTGAAAACTATTAAACATTGCTGATAAAATTACAGAAGATCTGAATAAATGGAAAGACATTCCATGTTCACAGATTGGAAGATTCCATATCATTTACATGGCAATTCCCAAATTAACCTATAGGTGTAATCCCTATCAAAATCTCAGCAGGCTTTATTGAAGATTCTGACATGTCAGTTCTAAATTTATATGAAAAAGTCAAGGATTCAGAATAATCAAAACAACTTTAAAAAATAACAAAGTTGGAAGACTTATACTTCCTGATTTTACAACTCACTAAAAATCTATAATAGTTAAGATATTATGGTATTGGCAAAAGAGACATGAAGATTAGTGGAATATAATTCAGAGTCCAGAAATAAACACATTTATGATAAATTAATTTCAACAAAGATGTCAAGAAAATTCAATTGAAAAGTTGTTGGGGCAATTGGACACCCAAATGCAAAAAAAAAAAAAAAATCAATTTAGACTTTTAAGTCACACAATACATAAAAGTTACTCACTATGAGTCGTAGACCTAAATATGAGAGGCAAAACTCTAAGACTTTCAGAAGAAAATCTTAGTAATCTTGAGTTTGGCAGATTACTTAGATATGACATCAAATTCATGATTCATAAAAATTATTTGGGAAATTAGACTTGATTAAGGTAAAAGGTTGGTGCTTCAAAAGGCTCTAGTAACATTAAAAATGACAAGCCACAGACTGCAAGTCACTGACTGCAAGCGAATCTCATATCTAATAGAGGACTTCTATCTGAATTATATAAACCATCCTTAGAATTCAATAATGCTATAAATTCCTTAGAATTCAATAATGCTATAAACTAATTCTTAAAATGTCAAAATATTTGAATATTTGATGGGCAAACTGTGGTTTCTCTTGCTTACATAAACTGAAAAACAATTTTTAAAAATATGTTTAAATAGACACTTCATCAAAGAAGATATAGGAATCATGAACAAGTACATGAAATGTGCTCTAATGATATATGACATCATCAGTCATAAGGGAAATATAAATTAAAACCACAAGCTAACACTCTATATCTACTAGGATGGCAAAAAAGAAAAAAAATATTGGCAAAGATGTGGAGAAATTGGAACCTTCATACACTGATGACGGGAATGTAAAATAGTGCAGCCACTTTGGAAAAACAATTTGGCAGTTTCTTAATATGTTAAACATCAATTTACCATACAACTCAGGAATTGCACTTGGAGGCATCTACCCAAGAGGAATAAAAAAAGTTCACACAAAAAATTGTATTCAAATGTTTACAGACTATTATTCATAATAGTTTAAAACTGGAAACAATAGAATGCCCACTAACTGGTGAAGAAAGAAATACTATTCAGCAAAGAACAGGAATGAAGTACTGCACGTGCCAGAATATGGGATGACCTCAAAACCCTTGTGCTATGTGTACAAGCCAACAGGAGAGACCACACATTGTATGATTCCATGTACATAAAAGGACCTAAACAGGAAAATCTATAGAGTGATCAAGTCCATCAGAGGTTCTCTAGGACTAGGGGGTACAAATGTGTGGTGACTCAAATGGGCAGGAGATGGTGACAGAAATCTTTTTGGGTGATGAAATGTTCCAAAATAGAACTGCAGCGACAGTTGACAACTCTGTATATTTACAAAAAAAATCATTGAAGTTATTAGCCTTTTTAAAAATTAAAGAAATAATTAGTAAAAGATTGTATTAGGGAGAGAAAGAAGAAAGTTAGTTTCCAACCTTTCCACTAAGAGTCCAGTCATCTGAGAATTCTCCCTCATAGATGGTATCATCTTCAGAGAGTAAAACCCCATTCCCCTGTGTGAAGAAACCAAACAAAAATCACAATACATAAAATGCAGAGTAACTGAAGAGTACATATCCCCAAAGCCTTACATAATTTTAAGACAATAAAAATAGTACTAATAAGGCAGAACATTAACAGATAAATTTAAAAGTCAATTAACACAGAAGTTTTTAAAATATCAATAATAATTATGTTAAATATCACACTCACCATCATTTTATTAAGGTGAAAGTTGCCTTCATAGTATAGTCCAAACTGGGTAACTACCACACCGTTCCCTTGACACACATCATCTTGCCACATTCCCATATACTTCTCCCCCCTTCACAGAAAAGTGGTGAAATAAAAAAATCAATGATGATAAAGATGAAATAAGGAAAAAACAATTATCACAAGGAAGATAACAACCATCACCCTAGGTTGGTACATGTTCAATTTTTCTAGATCAAGTGGTTAGATCTCCTCAAATGTAAGACAGTGTGATAGGAAAAAGCACCTTACTCAGAGCAAAAGCTCTCTCAGGAATTAAATGTTATACCCAGCCTGGCACAGATCTGCACATACTCCATGTATTTTTGTGGTAACTCTAAAATAAATAATTATAAAAAGCTTGTCCCACTAAACTTTGAGATTAGAAGCAGACACCGTACCTTGTGATATCATCAAAGACACCATATCCTGCTTTCTTATCCATTACCCACTGGCCAATGAACATACTGGGAGAAGAGGAAGTCAATTTTCCGCTTCGTAGAAGGCCATGACCATGACGCATGTTATCTTGAAAACATCCCTCAAACACTTCGCCAGAGGCATAACTGTGGTTAAAAAGAATGGAGAAACATCACAAGCACATCGAATTCTGATGCTTATCTTTGCAAAGTTGGGAAATTCAAAATTATACTCATGTCTTAATGGTAATTATAATTATGTATATATATGATTATTTTTCACCAATCAAAAGCTTATTTTTGAATAACTGAGGTTAAGAAATTTAAGATGTCACAGGCAGTATTCTGTGGTAACATGGGGGAAAACATGCACTTAGCTCCTTACAGGAAAATGAAATGAGTGATCTCTGAAAAAATGATACGTTTATCCATATGAGAGTGATATAATAAATATAAGATAAATTTATAGGCAAGATATTTAGGAGATTTTATGAGAAAGTTAGGGTTTACAGGGGTTGTACAGTTTTTTTTTGTTTGTTTTTTTAAAGATTTTATTTATTTATTTTTAGAGAGGGAAGGGAGGGAGAAAGAGACAGAGAGAGAGACATCAATGTGCGGTTGCTGGGGCCCGTGGCCTGCAACCCAGACATGTGCCCTGACTGGGAATCGAACCTGAAATGCTTTGGTTCGCAGCCCGGGCTCAATCCACTGAGCTATGCCAGCCAGGTCGGGTTGTACAGTTTTGTTAAGGACTAAACAATAGCCTAGTATTTTCATCTTGTGAAAGATGAGAGGAACTCAAAAATAAGACCTCATGCAGTTTCAGTCGGAAGAAGAGTAAGTAACATCTACTCCTTGAAAATTTTGGCTACAGACATTTAAGTTTACATGATTCTCAGAAAAAGCAACACCAATCCAACAACCTTTCCGATGTTATTACCTATAGACTCCCTGACCACACATTTTTCCTTCTTTCCAATGGCCCACATAATGGTCTTCTTTGTTTAGTGCTTTGTTTGGGATTCGGTATTCTCCATACCTGCCAAGGAGAATAAAAAACAGCAGAAGATGCATTTATGATCTATTCACCTTTTATATGTACACACTTGTAAACATTATAATATGGAGAAAAGAGAAAAGACTTACCAACAGAGGAAAGGGGTATATGGAGTCTTGGTTTAAGCTATATCTACTACCTAAGTTACTTGGCAAGTCTTAGAGGAGTAGGACATCAACCTCACTACCCGGAGAAATTAAATGTTTTATCCCAAGTACAAGGAAAAACAGAAAACCTGGTCCTAGACTTATCTCTGCCACTTACTAGCCACATCATCTTGGGTAACAAGGTCCTGGTACCCAGTTCCTTCAACACTATAGTAAGGGGGTAAATCAGGTTATCTGAAGTCTCTTCTCATTGTAAATTTCTAGTAAAAGGAAATTAACAGATATCACAGAGGAGTGAGACAGACAGTGCAACCCAGAGTTCCTGAGCAGGGAAATAAAGCCTCAAAACTTCTAGCTATAAAAATCTGTAGGGGTTGCAGTGGCGGGAGAAACTCCCAGTCTCACAAAAGAGTTCAATGGAGAAACACACAGGATCTTAGAATGAACACAAGCCCATCTACCTGGGAATCTGCACCAGAAGGGCCCAATTTGCTTGAGAGTAGCAGGGGACATGTCTGAAAGTGGGCTGACAGTCGAGCAAGTGGCATTGTTCCTTCTCTGACTCCTCTTTCACATACAGCACCACAACGCAGCAGCGAGGGTTGCCCCACCCTGGTGAATACCTAAGGCTCCGCCCCTTACTACTTAACAGGTGCACCAAGACAAAGAAGTATGGCCCAAATGAAAGAATAGATCAAAGTTCCAAAAATAGAATTAAGCCAGGAAGAGATAGCTAACCTATCAGTTGTGGGGTTCAAACCACTGGTAATCAGGCTACTCAAAATGGTTGAGTATGGCTGCAAAATAGAGGGAAAAGTGAAGGCTACACTAAGTGAAATAAAGGAAAATGTACAGGGAACCAACAGTGACAGGAAGGAAACTGGGACTGAAATCAACAATTTGGAGCAGAAGGAAGAAATAAACATTCAACCAGAACAGAATAAAGAAACAAGAACTAAAAAAAATGAGGAAAGGCTGAGGAACCTCTGGGACAAAACTGGCAAAGGAAATAGACTTCCAGGACGTCCAGGAAGCTCAGAGAATCCCAAAGAAGTTGGACCCAAGGAAGCACATACCAAGGCACATCAAAATTACAGTACCCAAGATGAAAGATAAGGAGAGAATCTTAAAAGCAGCAACAGAAAAGGAGATAGTTACCTACAAAGGAGTGCCCATAAGACTCCACTGATTTCTCAAAAGAAACCTTGCAGGCAAGAAGGGACTGGAAAGAAGTATTCCAAGTCATGAAAGGCAAGGACCTACATCCAAGATTGCTCTATCCAGCAAAGCTATCATTTAGAATGGAAGGGTAGATAAAGTGCTTCCCAGATGGGGTCAAGTTAAAGGAGTTCATCATCACCAAGCTCTTATTATATGAAATGTTAAAGGGACTTCTCTAAGAAGATGATCAAAACTATGAATAGTAAAATGACAACAAACTCACAACTGTCAACAACTGAACCTACAAAATAAAAACAAAAACAAACTAAGCAAACAACTAGAACAGGAACAGAATCACAAAAATGTAGGTCACGTGGGGGGTTATCAGTGGTAGACAGGAGAGTGGGGGAAAAGGCACAGGGCATAAGAAGCATAAATGGTGGGTACAAAACAGACGGGGAGGTTAAGAATAATATAGGAAATAGAGCAGCCGAAGAACTTATATATATGACGCATGGACATGAACTAAGAGGGTGGGGAATGCTAGTGGAAGGAGGATTGCAGAGCAGAAGGGAATAAATGGAAGAAAAAATGGAACAACTGTAATAGCATAATCAATAACATATATTTTTTTAAAAATAAAATACAAAAATAAAAGACATCACAAAAACTGACATTATCACACACAAAAAAATCACCTACCCAATCAAAATATATGGTAATCCTTATGGTAAAATAAGTTACTTCTCTAACATAATACGGAATACTTTATTGCCATAAATTTATCCTGTAAATATATTTAAAGGTGAGAAAAAACGACAAGCTCATACAAAAATAATGCCACTGAGTACCATTAGGATAAAATGTCACGCAGGACACTGTCCCTTTAGCATATCACAGAAATTAAATGATTTAAAACTTCTGAAAGGAAAATTTCTGTATGTCCTTTGTGTAAAGAGGGCAACATTATCTCAACAGTCTTACCATCAATGTTGCCCAAGGTTCTCAGTCTTTACAACTGAGGGATAGATAGAAAACACAGTCCTGTTCTAATAGATGCAAGGCTGTGTAATTTGAGGCCACACGGCTGTAAAGGTAAATGATTTGCTCTACGTAAATCAAGGCTGTATCCTAGATTCCTAGCTTTCTTCTTGTTCACACATCTGCATTTATAGGGCCCAATACAAGGCATGTCTTTCTAAAAAATAAAAACAAAAATCTACTACTTGTTTTGAAAAGAACTCTGAACACAAAATACCATTAACTTGTGACTGAAGTTCAATTTACCCTTATGTTTTACACAATTTTCTTACCCATCTTCCAAGCCATTCCTGAATATGCCAGAATACATCTTTCCATCTGGCCACTTCAAAACCCCTCTGAAATGTGTAAGCAAAGAATAATACATGTCAATTAATGTCTCAGATAATCATTTCTTTCTCAGTAATTAGACTATCATCCTCACTCTAGGAATAAATCTTTAACATTTTCACCTGCCATGAGGCTTCCCTGAAAACCAACGTCCATTATAGCTTGCATCCTTTAGGCGAGGATCCTTGTAGAAAGTATATTTAGCACTGCGAGAAATGGGTGGTTCCTGCCTCTGAATGCTGCTGCCGCTTCCATAAGGTGGAAGATCAGATGTCCCCCTCAAAGCCTGATCCACAGCTTGGCTTATAGCCCGTAGCCACTTTGTCTAGGAGCAAAATGTACAAATACACTTAAGGCAATAACTCATCAAGTACTGCTTTAAATCCTGATAGTTTTCCTTGGTGTGAGTAATTTTTATGCATTCTAATGCTTTCCTTATTAATTAGGCAATGCTGGTTGGCTCCTGGAAGTCACTGGTCTATGTTTAAAATTAAGTCACGTTAAAAAAAATAAAAGCCTACAGTCTTAGGTTAATAGAGATTTGTCTGACATAATTATGGATCATTAGCCAAGCAAGCATAATTTTTTTCTCTTCTTTATAACCATTAGAGACAGGTATATCTAAGTCAAAGATTGAAAGAAAATACTACAATTAACTAACCTTTTCCTGGGGTGTTGATGAAATGAGAGTGAACTGCTCCTCAGGTGTAGTTATCTTTAAGCCATTCCTAAAACATTCATATGGATAAATACCAGTAGGTATGATAACCTGTCATTACAATATCAATTCTCAAACATGAAAAACAACTTGTTTATTTCTAGAAGAGCAGAAGTCAATTAAATGCAATGCAGTCGTGCCCTGGGTTTGGGTCCCAGAGTGGAAAAAAGGACACAGAGTTACTTTGCTCTGTGTTGAGTAATGGGTATGTAAGCAATGGAGACAGCCTTCCACCACCTCTGACCTGTCATGACTGTCACAACAGGCCACTTTACTGTCTACATGCTGGAAGGGTGAGCCTTATTTTGCAGAATGGGGAGGCCTCCTGAGCCTTTTTCATGTCTAAGGAAACAACCTGGGTGACAGAGGGAAAGAATCAGGGTAGAGGTGGGCGTAGAGGACACACTTACACACCACCAGTCTCTTCGGAAAGCGGCTCTGCCCATAGCGTGGCCAAAGGGAATACGTGGTGTGTGGAGAACTGAAACAAAGAACATGGAGACACATCTGAGAAAGCCCATGTGGGCCCTGGGGTCTCTGGTGCATAACCTGATCCAAATGACTACGTCCACAAGGGTGTCACCATCTCAGCCAAAAAGTTCCTATAACATAGCTGACCCTAGCGGGGCTCCCTATGTCTGTTGCATGGACCCTGTCACACGGCTGATACTCATTTCCAAGATGTAAACTAAAAAAGCTCCCTGAAATCTGTCCCATACCAGATGCAAGCTAAACATTCTTGCTTATTCAACAACTGCAGCAAAATCACAATAGATTTTAATACAAACTGAAGGTATAATTGATTAAGTAAGTATAGCACTCCACTTTCCAGTGCCTTTTTTAAGGTTAGGAATCTGGCCCACCTGGGCATGGACTAGGGCATCATTAAAGAGAATGAACCAATTCACAGAAAACCTCCCAGCATGCTGCAGAGATAAGGCTCGGTTACTGCTTTCACACAGCAGTCGACGCTCTGGCTTCCTTAAGGAATCCTGGAATTAAAAACAAATATAAAATCAAATGATCAAAATTATCTTAATATGTAAAGAGAAAATGAAAAATATACAAATCACATTCAAAGAAATCTGTTGGTAATAGCTTAGTTTAGTGTTAAACCTAAGTTTAAATATAATCCAAACATTTCCTAAAATTAGCGCCCAAAGGAGATTAAAAAGAAGACAGAAACGGGGAAGGTGAGATACACGTTCAGAGAGA
Source organism: Tonatia bakeri (assembly GCA_004024845.1). NCBI lineage: Eukaryota > Metazoa > Chordata > Mammalia > Chiroptera > Phyllostomidae > Tonatia > Tonatia bakeri. The sequence continues at coordinate 21,337 of PVIA01004864.1, read as the reverse complement.
ATTCCCAGGAATGAGGAAAGGTGTTGATGTTTTGAACATCCATCAGTGTGATCCTTAGACCGCCCTTAGAAAGGGGCTCACTAAAGCATTATTATGATGAACAAGTGAGGAATGAAGAAAATGATAACAGCTGCCTACTGTTCGCTGAGGTAATGACAACTGGCATGGTTTACCGTCATTTTTCCAGGAAAGGTCTTCCAGAAGCCCAGTGTGTATTCTGCTTCCTTCCTTTTCCTGCCGAGATGGAGAGCAAGAGACTCATAACAAGAACTGGAATCCTGCAGTTTCTGGTATTCTGGAGATGTCTGGAGGCCAATATATTAAAAGAAGGAAAAATAATATAAAACAACTGTCCAGATTCTGTAGCCTCAGTGTGGTTTGGGTACATATTAAATTTAGAGAGGAAATCCAGCCTAAGGATAGACATGGTATACTAAATACAGCTGAACAAAAAGCACATTGGTCCCAGAAAATTCTGTAACATACAGGTACATAGGAAACAGAGAAATAACTCAAGGGGAAAAGAAACAAACTGGCCAGTATCAGCGAGGGAAGAATCAGGGAACTCAGGGTAGACCAGAAATTCTCAAATGTTTTGGTCTCAATATTCCTGTTTTGCTTGTGTGGGTTGTATCTATTGATATTTACCATATTTGAAGATATAATTGAGAAATAAAAGTATCTTCAAATACAGTAACGTTTTAAATAAAAATTAACTATACTTTGCAAAAAAAAATGTTTAGTGAGAAAAGTGGCATTTTTCTACTTTTTTTTTCCAAATCTCTTTATTGTCTGGCCTAAAAGATGACAGCTGGATTTCCATTTCTGCCACTGCATTTAATCTTTTATAGTTGAATACATGAAAAAAATCTGGCTTTATAAAAATATATAGTTGGGAAAGTGAGGAGTATTTTAATAGCCATTTAAAATAATTGTGGATAGACTCCTTTGAAACTGTACCAAAACTTGTACCATAATTTCTTATAGAGTAGCTGAAATGTGGAATCTGAAACCACATTGATTGAACTTTTTGCACTCTGTTACATAAAAACCCATTGGTCCATCTTACATTTTGAATAGAAGTGTTGTCCATGCATGATTTTATAACATGTAGACTGGACATTTGGATATTGGTTCACTGAGTTACGCAGATCTTCCAAATGTTGACACAAAATCAATTAATATCAATTAATCAATTAATCAGTTAATATTGCCAATCTCATCACTTTAAGTACTGGGAAATTGCCAGGCTCACAGTGATATCGACATATTTTCCACGTTTTAATTTTTGTTTAAAAGTCCAGATGTTATCATTGGCAACAAATACTGTCAGTTTTCTCCTTGAAGTGACAGGCTCATGTACTCAATTTTGAGAACATATTTGTTAAAAACCCAAGTCTGAATAATGTTTAACTGTTCAAGTTAAAAAAAAAAAAGTAGCTCTCAACTCAATCACCATCTTGCACTTTTTTTTTGAGAAAACTCCATACTTTGGTGCACAGCAGGGCTGCTTTAAGTGGATTTCCCATTTCATCATGCAGAATATTAGAAAGCTGTATACTTCTGTGTGGGGCGATGAATGTCAACTACCCTTACTGTGGTGATAATCTGCAATATACACATTTCTCAAATCATCATGCTATAATCTGAAGCTAATATAATGTGATATGTCAATTACATATCAATAAAAAATGTATACTCAATGGTTGAAGTTAACTAAAATTAATTTTTACTGCTTTATCAAGAATATTCTTAAGTGAATATTCAGAGTGGTCATTTTGTAAGTTATGTAAATATCTAATCACTACGTTGTACACTTGAAACCAGTATTATATTGTATGTCAACTGTAATTAAATTTTTTGGTTTAAAGATAAAAAAAGAATTCCTAAGTGAAACTGCATGTTTTGTGTTTGTTTTTTAACTGCAAACACATGGCAGCAGAGAACACAATGACTATGACTACAGTTGTGCCTCTACCTTGATTCACGCCAGGGAGCCAGCAGTTGTACTCATCTTTACTCTGCACTGTCAGTACAAATGACAGCACAGTGAGAAAAGCAAACGTCTTAGCACTGTCCTGAAAATAGTCTGACCTTGCGACCCTCCTGCAAGGGTCTCTGGAATCCTCAGGGCTCTGCAGAACTTAGTTATGGGATGGGGTATAACCACTGGGCCTTGTGGGGAGTGGGCAGAAGGTAAGATGAAAGGATGATCTTGTATGCTCAGGGTAATTATTTTACATTCCCCAATTCTTATTGGGGTCAATCGTACTCATTTTTTTTTCCATTCATTTAAGAAACATTTAATGGATTCTACCACAAACAGAATATTCTGTTGAGTTTTACAAATAAAAAAATAAGTTAAGTACAATGTTTGTGTTCTGGGAACTTGTAAGTAGGCAGAGGAGATAGAAAAACACAGCATACCAGAATAATGCAGTGGTTTTGTTAACAGATTATCTATCAGAAAAGACAACATAGTAAAGTGAAAAGAACAGACTCTGCTGCCAGAGTGAGTGGACATGAATTCTAGCTCTACCAATTCTCAGCTGTGCTTCAATCCTCTCGTCTGCAAAAGGAGGTAGTAATGATATCTACTTCACAGGGTTGATGTGGGAATTACATAAATATATAGAACATACTTAGAACAGCACTTGACACATGCAGTGCATTTAATAAATATTAGGTATTATTTTTACCTATTTATGTTTATATATATGCCTAAATTGCTTAGACTTAATAAATAACCATATGAAGTGATAGAACATAGCCATGTGCTTTGAAAAAACTTCAACAGATGATTTTGATCCTCAACCCTGGTCAAGGACCACTGGCATAACATGATAAGAAAATAATGGAGAGATAAAGGAGCAGCAAAGCATAGCAGAGGGAGTAAATAATTCCTAAGGGATGGGAAAGGAAGGAAGTGTGGTATAGTCAAAGAGGACTTCATTTTCATGAAAAAATTACTTTTGACCCAGGCCTTGAAGGATTTCCATACAGAGGATGGAGATAGGGGTGTTTCAGGAAAAAAATATAAAGCATATGAGATCCACCTCCAGGGAATCTGAACTAACATGCAGGACACAGGGTAGATAAAACAAAAATGGGTATCTGATTGTGGAGTCTGGATTTTTTACACAGAATTCAGACCTTGAGATTGGAAATAGTACAGTATCAGACTCTTTGAACACTCCAAGTTAATCTAGGAGGGATGATTTTTTAACTTATTGAGGACACATTAAGGTAAAATCTGTATGTCATTGGGTTATGTGTGTGGCTCAAACCTCCATTGCTAAAACCAAGCCAGTTTGGGTTAAACGAAAGAAAAGACCTACAGGACCACAGTATGAGTACGATCAAATGTGGAAAGCCCACATCAGCTAGAGACTGAAATCAATCCAGATACGGAGACAGAGACTTAAAGATTAAAAAGATTCTAAACTATAAGGAACCCTGAAGTCATGACAGCTTCTCTGGAGCCCTTCAGACAAGAAATGAAATGAACTACACATTTCAAATTGTACTGAACTATACATTTCAGTGCAATTTCAAAAGTAAATGTTATAAGACCTGCTTTATTATCATATACCCACATACTAGAGAAGTGCTAATTTTCTAGGATTTTCTGCCTAATTTTATATAGAAAGTAGGCCAGTTAACACATGAGGAAATCCTGTAACACTGTGATTTCTCACAACATAGGCCAAAGTGACCCAAATACCTGGTATGAATCTAGCCTGAGTCTGGGCCAGGTGTTAACTCCACTGCCTTACAGGTGTGTGTTGTTTATACAGAAAGCCAGGGTTGCAAAGAGCTCTAGTAACTTGTACTCAGTGTGCACTCAATAAACTTTGACAACTATTCAATGAGTAGCACTCATACTTGGCTCTCAACTTTAGAACAGTTTCATAAAATGAGTACAATTCATCTTGACAACATCCTGAAAGTAAATCCACAGCAAAGAAAACTAGATTTACCTATAGTTATATGTTTTTCTTTCATCTCCCTTTATTAAGAAAAATAAAGTTAATTAAAAATATATAGACATTAAATTAGTGGAGTTCCAGACTGTGGGGTGGCATAATTCAAACAAACAAAGTATAATCCTTGGCTTCCCAGGTGTCCAAAGAGGGTATCCATGGGAGCTTACCACTTCAAAACAAGTAGCAAGCTTTAGAAGAACTTCTGCATAATTATGAAGTCGTCTGGTTGGCAAGAAAAACAAAGTATTCAGTATTTCTATCAACTGGGTGTTTTCATCAGTCACTTCTGATAAATCTTGTAACAGCTCCTGGTTTTTATTTAGGAAATCACTGAAGGCAGAAAAAAAAAAGATATTCAGCTAATCATTTTGGTAATGACAATATGCATGATATTGATTAAAACCATTTCACTAGATCCTACCTTTTTCAGATTTTTTCCACATTTTTAGGTGCTATGAAATAGTAGAAGATGAATACAATAAAATAAGCCAGATATAATTAGAACAATTTCCCTCTGTATAATGAAATATTTTAAGTATGAAAACTAGCAAATTGTAGCAATAGTAATTCTATAACACAGATGGTTAACCACAGGCTTGTGCCTCATGTTCTAGAAAATAAATCATGCACCCCAGTTTCAGGGAGTAACTGGAGACCAACTAACATCATTATCTATTAATTTCCAAGCCAAAAGTCACAGCGATAAATGGCAAGGCTAATTGCTCTAACTAGCTGTGCTAAACAGAAATACTGGAGGAAATACAAAGCTCTTTGTTCCAACAAAACTGGAAGGAAATACTATTAAAATACTTCTAATTTCTTCCTTTATTCTTCAATTGTTGATCACCTAAATTTAAATTTATTACGGGAAGAGTTATAAAAAATATAGGTATCAGTACTGTAATTAATAGAAAATAATAAAGCAAATGATATGCAAAGATTTCAATGCTGTGCTCTTCAAAAGCCATTTTAAAGCTGAAGCCAGCATTTAGTTATTTTTAATAAGATTTTATTCATTTTTAGAGAGAGGGGAAGGGAGGAGAAAGAGGGAGAGAAACATCAACGTGTGAGAGAGACATTGATCTGTTGCTTCTTGCACGCCCCCAATTGGGGACCTGGCCCACAATCCAGGCATGTGCCCTGATTGGGAATCAAGCCAGTGACTTTCAGTTTGAAGGCTGGCACTCAATCCACTGAACCACACTAGCCAGGACCAGCATTTAGTTTTATATTCAATTTTATATGTAAGTTCTTCATTAAAGTTTTACTGTAGATTTTAATGCTGATCGTCACCCGCAGAAACTATACTCACTAGACCAAAAATACCTTTATAAAAAAGCAAAAATTAGTGTGACAGAATATTAAGCATCTGCCACTTAATGAGCAGTAATTGTGTGCCAGGCCTTAAGTGCTTTACAAGAATTATACTATAATTCTTAGCTACAAGGCCTCAAATAAGACAATGTCACACAAGGAGACTGTATGGCAAGAATGAATCATTTTATAATCCCTTAAAGAACTATGAAATAAAGATATGTTTAACTCAGAAATTATGCCATACTATTGCAGAAAGATGGAAAAATGAGTAATAACTTCCAAGAACCCAAAAGTTTAATGGCACAAATTGGATTCTTTTATAATGCAATTAAGAGACCAAAGCAAGTGCTCTGGGGCACATGGCCCAGACTTTTATTTATACTTGGCTTGTGTGAATGTTCCTACTTCCACCTCCATGTTTTGCTGCTGAGCTCATCTGAGGACACTTGCTTATGCCTTTCAGAGGTGCTCCGCTCTCACCTGCTCCTGAGAGGAGGTACTACATGGTGCACACACACTCCTCCACCCACATTCCTCCTGAATGCTCTGTACTAGACAGAAACGTTCCAACTCTTGTGAAGCCTATTACTTCTCGTGACTCACTCATTTCCTTGCCTACAGTCTTTCCCAACAGGGGCCCTGGTATGCTCTAAGGAAATCTGAACCAGATCTGCTGCTTAGCTTCTCTTTCTTCTCTTGGGAGTTTTTGATAGAATAGGGGCAATACTGTTCTTTCCAAGTGTCCATCAAAAGATGAACGGATAAACAAAATATGTTGTGTATATACAACAAAATATTATTCAGCCATATAATAGAATAAACTTTTGGTATTTTCAACAATATAGATGAACCTTGAAAGCCTTATGCTTAGGGAAATAAGTCATACACAGAAGGACAAATGTATGATTTCACTTATAGAAATAGGCAAATTCATAGACAGGAAACAGAATATTGATTATTAGGGGCTGTGTGGAGAGAGGAAAGGTAAGTTATTGTTTAACGGGTACAACGTTTTTGTTGGGGATGCTAAAAAAAGTTTTGTTTATAGGTAATGGTGTTGGTTCATAAAACCATGTGAATATATTTGATGCCACAGAAATGTACACTTAGGAATGTTAAAATGCTAACTACTATGTTATGCATATTTTACAATATTAAGAATACTATTATTATTAAGCCTAGAGAATGATCAAACCGCTGGGCTAGCCTGAAGTAAGCAGCTAAGTGATAAACCAGCTAGGTGATGAGAGCTGGAGCATTATCATCCAAGAGCCGCAACCGCCACACGGGCTCACCAGCTGTGCTCTAGAGGTTCTCAAACTGTTCTCTTTTCAAATAAACACTTTAAAATAATTTAAAATATTGACTTCGTAAGTAGAAGTTGAAAAAAAAAACACATTATTACTGCCTTTAGCTATGTAAAACCCTGGGGTTCATAAACCACTGCTTGGGAAATGCTGCCCAAATCCAGACTTAACATCTGATGCCATGGCTCGGAGTCAACCAATGTTCATTAATTGCTTTCCCTCTGCCCAGGCTCTAGCAAGAGGCTTTCATTTATATCATCTGATTTAACTGCTCTCACAAGAAGTCAGGTCAACTCTTAAGTATAAAACTATGAACTCAACTCTGAAATACTAGAGGAAGGTTAACAATAAAGTACAATAAGGCACCAGGGTCTGCAACTGCCACAGTCCTTTAAGTCCAGAAGCTTCCCCATTTAAATTGCCACAAGTATCCACCTATTTTTGCATTCTCCTATAATTAAACTTGCTTTTCTCCAGGAATTACTACTTATAAAATAATTATTCAATTTCATTCTGCTTCATTTAATTACTATTTTGGCAGTCATTTTCTCCTATTTTCTTCAAGATTCAGCATTCCACCTACACTTTTAATCATTATAATATACAGACAACTGAAAAAATACCAAAGTAATAAGTCCATCCATCTATTGCTTATGAGAAATATACAAAAATATTATAATACAATGTAGAAAGGCTGAAAGTAAAAGAGTAGAGGTGGTGTCATCATATTAATATTTACAAAATAGCAAAAGCAAGGGTTTTAAAATTGCTACATAAGGTTAAAATTTAACACTCGTAAACTGTCATCAAAAAAATGAAGGCCAAACCCCTATATTTTGGAAATAAATGAGCACATGATATGAATCAAAGAAGAAATCATGATGGTAATTTTTAAAAAAATTGTTACTGAAATCTATAAAAACAAAATGCATCAAAACTTTTAAAATAAAGCTAAAGCAACACTTAGAGGAACAATTATAACCTTATATAAGTACATAAGAGCCTTGACTGGTGTGGCTCAATGGGTTGGCATCACCCTGCAAACCAAAAGGTTGCCAGTTTGATTTCCTGATCAGGGCACACGCCTGGGTTGTGGGCCAGGTCTCTGGTTAGGAGCGTGTGAGAGGCAACCGGTCAATGTGATGTTTCTCTCCCTCTCTTTCTTCCTCCCTTTCCCTCTCTCTAAAAATAAATAAATAAAATCTTTTAAACACATTAGAAATATTTAAAAAAATATTAAAAAGATTGAAAAATTACCAAACTAAGTGCTAAGCTCATGAAGTTAGAAGGTGAACACAAAGAAAGCAGGAAATAAAAAGCAGAAAAACAAAGAAAATATTAACTAAAGCATAATTTTGGAAAAGAATAATGAAAAGGGGTAAACTTCTGAAAAGACCGATCAAGATAAAAAGATAAAAGGTTCAAATAAATATTATGAATAAAAATAAGGAGCACAGCTATAGTTACTATGGAGGTGAAAATATCTTAAGACAATCATAGGAATAATATGCTAATAAATTTGAAAACAAAGGTGCAATGATCAATTTTTCAGAAAAACTAATATAAAATAATTAAAGCCATGAGAAGAAGTAAAGACCTGAACAGATCTGTTCATTAAAGAAACCAAATCAGATAGAAACATTTCAAACAAACAACCTAATGCTACATCCATAAGAACTTGAGGAACAACAACAAAGACAGCCCAGAGCAAGAAGAAGGAAGGAAATAACCAAGATCATAGCAGAATTAAATGACATAGAGACTAAAAGCACAGTTCTAAGGATCAATAAATCCAGAGGCTGGTTCTTTGAAAAGACAAACAAAATTGACAAGCCTTTAAGCAGGTCATCAAAAAAAAAAAAGAGAGAAAAGACCCAAATAAATACAATAAAAAATGAAAGAGGAGAGATAACAACAGAGCAAGGGACATAAAGGAAAGAATAAACAAATGGGATTTCATTAAAATAAAAAGTTTCTGCATGGCTAAAGAAAACAGTATTAAAATAAAAAGAGAACCAACTGTATGGGAAAACATATTTGCCAATGATACCTCAGACAAGGGTTTAATCTCCAAAATATATAAAGAATTTACACGACTTCACTCTAAGAAGACAAGCAACTCAACTAAAAAATGGGCAAAGGACTTGAACAGACACTTCAAGGAGGACACACAGAAGATCCAGAGACACATGAAAAGATGCTCAATATTGTTAGCTATCAGAGAGATGCAAATTAAAACCACAATGAGATACCACTTCACACCAGTCAGAATGGCCATTGTAAACAAAGCAACAAACAAGTGTTGGAGAGGTTGTGGGGAAAAGGGAACCCTAGTGCACTGTTGGTGGGATTTTGCAGACTGGTACAACCAAGAGGAAAACAGTACAGAATTTTCTCAGAAAACTAGAAATGAATCTGGCCTTTTGACCCAGCAATTCCATTGCTGGGACTATATCCGAAGAACCCTGAAACACCAATCCAAAAGAACCAATGCACCCCAATGTTCATAGCAGCACAATTTACAATAGCCAAGTGCTGGAAGCAACCTAGGTGCCCATCAGTAAATGAATGAATCAAAAAACTATGGTACATTTACACAATGGAATTCTATGCAGCATAGAGAAGGAGCTCCTACCGTTCATGACAGCATGGATGGAACTGGAAAGCATGCTAAGTGAAATAAGCCAGGCTGTGAAAGACAAATACCATATGATCTCACCTTTAACAGGATCCTAAACAACAAAACAAACAAGCAAGCAAAATATAAGAAAAGACATTGAAATTGAGAACAGGCTGACAGTGACCAGAGGGGAGAGGGGAGGGAATTTCAAGGGAAAAGAGGAAGGGTTTACAGGAATAAATATAAAGGACACATGGACAAAAACAAGGTGGGGTGGAAATGGGAGGGAGGTGGGAAGGGATGGGAGAGTGGGCTGGGATGGGAGTAAAGAACAGTAAACTGTACTTGAACAACGATTAAAATAAAATTAAATTAAATTAAATTAAAAACAAAAAAAAGAAACCAAATCAGGACCTGCTCAGTGTGGCTCAGTTAGTTGGGCATCATTCCACAAAGTGAAAGGCTGTCTATTCAGTTCCTGGACAGGGAGCATGCCTGGGTTGCGAGTTCAGTCCCCAGTCAGATGTTTCTCTCCCTCTCTTTCTCCCTCCCTTCCCCTCTCTCTAAATACAAATAAATAAAATCTTAAAAAACATAAAAGGAAACCAAATCAGTAGTTTAAAAACTTCCTACAGGAAACATCCCAAGAAGGCCACACATTTTCAGATGAATTCTACCAAATCTTCCGAATACAGATAACTGCAATCTTATGCAAACTATTTCAGAAAATAGAAAAAGAGAGAAAGCTCCACAACTCATTTTATAATTGCTAGTGCAATCCTTTCACCAAAATTGGGCAAGCTTAGAAGAGAAAGAACATCTCATATTAAGATGCAAAAATCTGAAATATTAGTAAATTAAATCCAGCAACATATTAAAAACATAGAGACCAATGAATTTACCTTGAAACTCAAGAATATTTAATATTAAAAAAATCAATCCTATTCAACTTTTAGGAATAGAAGGGAGCTTTTAAACCCTATAAATGATATTTACCAAAAATCTAGGGCAATCATATTTAATGGTGAAATATTAAGTGTTCCCTTTAGAAGATCAAAAGTAAACATGGCAGACATTAACATCTATTAAATCTGTGTCATAAGTACATATTTGAAATGTTTTCTGTTAACATAAACATTTGACTGATTTTTTTAACCTGCCTTTGTTGTAGGTCAACACTTGTTGAGAAATTGCACAGTTTAGAATGATTGGCCTTATGTAATGGGCTTTGATATTTATTGCTTTTCCAGGAGCTGAATGCAAAAATGTTATGCTTGTACAACACTATGTATTTTTCTGTGTGGCATCACACACACATTCCCATTTTTCAGAGGAAAAAAATTAAGCTCAATTTGGTTAAGAGAGCTGTCAGAAATAATATGTGGTAGCAATAAAGAAAGACTCAGATCTTGTGGCTTTTTCAATGCCATACTACTTCCAATGTTAATCAGAGGCTACTAATACCTATACTTTATAAAAGTTAGTAAAAGTCTACATTTTGATTCACTTGGTAAAATAATCAGGTAAAAGCTTTTTATGGGCACTCAAAAACACAAAACACTTTAAAACATGACCTTTCATTGACAGAATGATAACAGAATGCTTACATGGCAGGCTTAGCAAGAAGCTGGAATCCTCCCATAACCAGGAAATTTGTAATAGATGTACAATACCTTAAGTAAAAAAGAAAACACATGCACATTAGTGTTAAAATGTGTATTAGTTCTTTGGCGTTTTTGAACAAGTATCCAGAACGGATACTTCTTGGTACCTCACCAATGAGTTTCAGCACTGTTGTGACGTCAGCACGGATGAACTATAAAGGACTGAAGAGAAGGGCAGGTCATGCAATAATCACAATAATCAGGGAAGGGAATAAACCATTTTAGTAAAGATGTTTAACATAATAGGAAATTTAAAAAACACCTAAAGTTATGCAGAAGATACCAGAATTTATCGGGTAGATTTTAGTTTGTGACTTAAATTTGAGAAAAGATGATTAAAATTGTTGATTTTTAATGAAAAACTTCTCTAATCCTCACTTTGGGTTTTCCAATTAAGTCTTCAGAAATAAAGAACAGAGATGAAACGGTAAAAAAATATGTTTTAAAAACTTGAGTGAAACAGCATTAGAAAATGTTGGTTAAAATACTGATCTACTGCTAGAGATTGAGTCTTAATATACTGCTTTGAACCATGTACATTTTTTCTGTACTCCTGGGCTGACAAATGGAATCAACTGCCTTTGAAAGAGAAGGCAAGATAAAAAATAGCCCAAGGTAATATACAGTTAAAAATAGTTACAATGGTAAATTTTGTTACATGTATTTTACCACAATTAAAAATAATTTTTTTAATTTACAAATAAAATTTTCTTGCTCCATCTATATGAATAATTTGTTAAAAATAGCCCATGACATCAAAATAAAAAAGCATTTCGAGCATAAATTCTTAAGTATAACAGAAGAAAAAAAAACAGACTGCGATGAATACAAGTCAAAAAAGAAAAATTATACTAATAAAACCAAAACCTTCACACAAACAAAATTTAGCTTAAAAAGTAAACTGATATCTAATTATGTTATTTTTATGTCTGAAAGACGAGGAGTTAGAAGACTCCAATCAGGACCTTTCCTCCCAGACAACAGCTTCAAGTATATTAAACTTTGCTTAGAATTAAAATCACATACATCTATTTGTACATATATGTTAAATAAACAAAAATATATTAGGATGATTAACAATGGTTATTTCTGATGGAAGGTTATGGGTGACATAAAGATAATCTTCTGATTATCTTTATTTGCATAATTTTCTAAAATAAACCTACTTTACTTATATTATAAATAACCTAAACAGAACACCAACAGAACATGAACTTGAGGCTGGTGCTTTTTATTGCCTCTGCGCTGTGGCTGTTCTGGTCTTGGAGCTTCACACAGAGCCTGGCCCTTAGAGGGTATTCAGTCAAAAAGAAAACCTATACTTCAGATCAACAGTAAAAATTAATATACATTAAAATAACATTTAAATGATGTCCTACATCATTATGTCAAAATTCAAATTAAGAAAAAGTGAGAAATATTCAAATTTTCATATATATTTGGGATATTTTACTTGAGAAACATGAAAAGAGCCTTAGATAACTATCCTCAGTTTTATTAAGAAAATATCTTTATTTTAAAGACAGTTTGGTCTTTAAACCTTCCATTTGCACAACAGTAAAAACCAGACATTGCAACAACTCCGTATTTACAATCCGTAATCTTAAAATAATTTTAGTTACTTATTTCCTCAGATTTTAATATCATTTACTTAAGTAAACAAATTTGTTCTCTAAAGGGAATGTTTACATATTCATATTTATTATAATATATTTTATGTAAAGTACACTATCAATCATTCTGCTAGAAAACAGAAGGAAATATGAGAATTAATTTTAAACCTTTTTTTCCCCTTAGAGAAAACTAAAATTTTAGCAATGCAGAACTATAATTGGCTTAAGATTAAAATACTGCTTTGCAATTTCTATTACCTTATATCACTCTCCCTAATCTAGTCTCTTCTGATTAAGGAGCTGTTCTCCTTGGCAGAAGAACCCTGCAGAGACTGAACATGACACAGGACTGGATACTTGCTCTGTATAACTATCCAAGAAGAGACTTGAATGCTTCAGAATGACCAAGCTCCTGGCTTCCTTTATCCCATGAAGGAAGCTGCTCAGTGAGGCTCCATGCTGGCCAATTAGGTAACATAGCTTACTGAATCGGCTTGCCACCTCCTGCAACAGCTGGACAGTACTTGCGGTGCCCAAATTTTCTGTAACAAAATGATGATGATGATGATAACATAACCTAAAGACTCATTACCTGAATACTTCCGTATGATCAAGATTATGAATTCCCCTTTTCTAAAAATACTTAGCATGATGAAATGTATGAACCCAAATAATCACAGTATTAAAGAAGGCAACTTTAGAGATCACAGAATCCAGTCATTTGAGGAACTTGTTAAAAACACATTCACAGTGATCTCATGGGTTCTGACTTAGTAGGCCAGGGTTAAGAAAACATACCCACAGGGTGGGTATGTTAAAAAGAAAAGCTTTCCAGGTAATTCTGAAGACCAGCCAAATTTAAGGACCACTGAGGTAATCCAACTCTCCTCTCATTTTGAAGATAAGTAATCTGAAGCCACGAGATGGGGACTGTCTAATTTCATGCAACAATTATTGACAGCCAGAATTAAACTCATAACTACTCAAAGTAGTTATATCTTTGCTAAAATTTTCAACTTTTTGTACTGACTTCTGTTCAACTTGTCCCTTGGACAAGCCCAGCACTTCAGTACAGAGAGGGCAATCCAAAAACCAGACTGCCCAGGTTGCTCTAAACTTTATAGAGGGCATCAGGAGATTATTTGCTTTTTCCCAATCCAAAATTCCTAATTTCTAGGACTTCTCACCAAGTAGTAAGGCCGATGGGCACACCAGGGAAGACCAACATAGAAATCAGAAAACAGGACAGAGAAAAGACAGACCGCACTTTCCTTTTAGAGCAATGCAGGATGTCTGCAGCTTGGATTACTTCCTTTCCCTTGCCAAAGTCCTAGGGTATTGAGTCCACCCACTGGAGGGGATTTACAGAGCAGGGGCCTCTACAACATTTAAATAAGCAAAATACATTTTTTTTAAAATGCAGATATTCTCCAACTTAAAAAGGAAACACTAAGTTAGTTATTTGAAAAGTAGATGTTTATCCACTAAAAACAATGAGCCTGTCCATAAAAGACGACGTCACCTTAATGTGGAAAAGCTGATGTACTAACAAGGTAGCATTTAGAGTATTGGCCTGAATTCTGGGTCCTCAGAAGGGGCCAAGGAGTACAGGGAAGAGAAAGAGAAAGAACACTTTCTCTCCATTTGCTGAGTGCAGGGCCAAACCTAGAAAAAATTTTAAAGTAAGGGAAATTTATTTTTAATAGCTGCCCCCTCCAATCTCCATTTGGTATTCTTTTCTAACCTCCCAGAGGCCCCAGGTACCTAGTGTATGTGGACAGTAGCACGCTGTCTAGGACCATCATAATCCATTTCTTCTGTAATAAATATCTCCTCACCTTCAATCAATCCTCTTCGTAGCTGATTACTGCAAAGTGTTGACAACTGTTACAGTTGTCAACAATTTCAAGACACTACATGTAAATCCAAATGAATCTCTATTTGACATAATTCTAAGAGCTAAAACAAAGAAAATGAAAAATTCACGTAGTATAATGTAAGATATCTTAGGACTGGTGGGGCTAGAAGTGTTGTTTAGAAGTCTAGCTCCTAGGATCTACTTTCCCCAAAAGCTGTTTCTACTTCTCTGGCGTGCATATTTGGAAAGCTCCATTTTCTACTTCCACAAGTAAAGGGAGCTCTGGGAGTGGTACGCTAGGGCAGTGGTAGCTAGGCTACTGAAAAAGTGGGAATAGTTTGCAAGGTGTTGACTGCCTGTGTACAGAGAAGAGAATGGAAAGAAAGGGATAAACCATAACTCAAAGGTTTTAGTTGTGATGTAGGAAGAACAGATAAAACCAGAGTGCTCTACTTACCTAAACTGAGAAGAGGCCTGAGAATCTGAGATTTGATATCACTAAGTTTTGAATAAAACCGTCTTTCCGTGGTAGCCAACTCATGGAGACTGGCAATATATCCCATAATGTTCTTGTCCACCAAGGCTAGATAGCTGTCTTTTCCTGCTGTCACTCTACTTATATATCCAAGCTAAAACAGAGGACAAAAAAAGATTAAAGATAAAATATAACTTACTAGTAGCAATTTGGGCAATGGAGGTGGCTTACATCACCTGGCAAGAGCCAACTGGTAAATATTCAGGAATTTTGCAAGTTGATAACGAAACCATTGGTAGTTTGAAATTGGCAATGATAAAATTACCCCCATCCCAATGGCAAACACTACAGATCATTGCTTTCTGGTCTTGTTTGGATTTGAATTTTAGAGATGGCTTACCAGTACACCACTGTTATCTATATATAACTACATGTACTATTATTTATTGCCAAAATATATTTTCATTTTATATTACATGTGTTTAGAACCAGAGACATATACCCCAAACAGACAAAAATCCAAACGATGTGGATACATGTCTCAGGACTCCTTTTTGCATAAAGCAGGATAAATGAAAGCAGAGAGGAATCTGCTATAGATCAAAATATCAAAGGTCTGGGAATTATCTTGTCTCTTAAAAATACTTTATAATATACAGGGATTTTCTTTAAAAGATACTTTTTTCATTTATCTATGACATCACTGAATAAAAACATTCAATGTCTTCCTTCATATATCACTATTAAACTAGGCAACCAAACTGCAGGCCCAACAACCTATTAAAATTCCATTGTAACTAAAGGCACATTACAGCCTCATCCTTCTCATCAGGATATTTCATCCTTTATCTGGACTGTGGCATCTTGGATGGGGAATGTGGAGCCAGGGCCGACAACTACAAAGAGTCAATTAGTATGTCTGGAATAACAGGACATATATATAGGTTAAGAGCTAAATCTTGGCCAGCGTTGCCTTTAGCAAGAAAGATCTTGTCTCTGTGCATTCATAGCTTACATATTTAGCCAGAAAAAACAACGGGTAAAACAAAAAAGTCCATAGGATATATTATTCGATAAGAATAAGAAATCCAGAATGTACTAGCTTTGAAGGTTAATTTCCTAGAGGCATATCACTTTGAGGAGGTGAGTCACCTTAGTAGGGTGTGGGGGGGAGGGGATGACACAGAAACAGGCCAATGATTTAAGTTTATGACAAAGAGTTAAAAAGTAGGACAGCAAAGAAATTCAGATCAATAAATGAAAAAGGGATAAACGGTAGTAAATAAAATGAAAAGCTAAGAGAAACAGGGAAGAGATGGGAAACAGAGCACTGTCGGTGGCCTGTCAGGCCCCTGAAATTTTTACTTCCCACTTATAGTTAAAAATTCACCTCCTCTCTTTATTTCCACATTCACCTCTATGAGATCCACAAATGCAGTCAGGAAACATCACTGTGAAATGTACTTTTTAATATTCCTACATGAGGGTGTTAATTCAACAAGCATTTATAAAGTATTTACTACAAGGATACAAAGTAAATAAGAAATC
Source organism: Tonatia bakeri (assembly GCA_004024845.1). Taxonomy (NCBI): domain Eukaryota; kingdom Metazoa; phylum Chordata; class Mammalia; order Chiroptera; family Phyllostomidae; genus Tonatia; species Tonatia bakeri. Next base: position 4,949 of record PVIA01004864.1, on the reverse strand, counting down.
CTAAAAGACCTACTCTTAAAAATGTTATGGCTAAGGACAGACAATAGACAAAGTAAGTAAATTATATAGTGTATTAGATGGTGACAGGCAGTATGGAGTGAAATAAGTCAGAAAGAGAAGACAAGGGATGAAGGAGACGGCATGCAACTTTTTTTTTACATCCTCAGCAGAAGATATGTTTATTGATTTTAGAAAGGGGTGGGGAAGAAAAACATCAATATGAGAGAGAAACATCAATCAGTTGCCTTGCATAGTGTCCTGACTGAGAACTGAACCTGCAACCTTTCGGTGCACGGGATGACGCTCCAACCAACTGAGCCACCTGGCCAGGGTGGGGCTTGCAATTTTAAACACAGCAGTCAGAGATACTTAACAACAGCTATACAGACAAATAACAAAAACAAAATACTTCTCATGCGCTATAGAATGTGGGCCTTAGGATCCAATTCCGGTTCACCTTACTACAGGAGAGAAGTACTGGAGTCTTAGTGCCACAGTGATTCTCTGGAAGGTTGTCACCTTCTGCAGGGTCCTGTCGGCCACTGTAATATAACCCAGGCTGGAAGTCTTCCGTATCCACCAAAAACAGAGAATAATCCTGGCCTGCAGCTACACTCCAGACTCCATTTTTACTGTTCACCTGCAACGACAGCAAGATATTATTGTCTGCTCAACATGAAGGGATCAGACAGAACTTCAGACCCACAGGAACTGAAATATTAAACAAGTGTGATGCAAAGTCAGTCATATCTCCGAGGGCAAAATTTACCAGGCAATGTACCTAATCAAATGCAGAACAGACACAGGGCTAAGAAGAAATCTTTTGTTCAGTTTTAAATTTAGAACTAGATTGTTTTTATAAAAATCTAAATAATTGGCATTAAAAAAGAAAAAATACAGATCTGATTTTTTGTTATTTTTTTAAGTCTCCATAGGGATTGGCCTGTACCACAATCAAGAGAACCAGAAACTTCTAAAGCCCTATTCCAATAGTTAGCACACACCTTTGTCTGTTCTCACTTGGCTGTGTGTATAAAACTCAAGGTTAAAAAAAAATCTAATAAGGTTAAATTCCATTCTGGCCAACTGAATGCTAAAATTCAGTTTTCCCACTTGGAACTCACTACATCTCTGATGTGACTTCACTATGCCAACTCCCAGGATGCCGAAACAGACAGGGCCCCTTACAATTTTATTTACATGGATGCCCTAGACCAGTGGTTCACAACAAGTAATCTTTGCAGCAGCAGCAGCAATCACCTAGAAATATGTTAGAAATGCAGACTCTGCAGCCACAGAACGCCTGGGAGTTGGGACCTGGCAATCTGTTTAATAAGCTTTCCAGGTGATTCTGATGTATGGCAAAGTATGCCTTAAACAAATAGTTCTCAAACCTTAGGATTCCACATAGTGATTCAGGAGCCACCATGAAAAGGCAGGTGCCAGGGACCTGTCCCCACCCCCCTCCACTCTTCAACAAAAGTAGTTCTATGTGTATCTGTTTCATGTATGGAATTCCGCATAAGATTCATTTGAGGAAAGTGTTCTGCTATGAAAACTACTGCTCCCAACATCCAGACCGAACTTCAGCCATGACTCCTAGGCTCTAGACTGATAAGCAAAATAACAACTTCTATTAGATTCTCTGTGTCTAGACAGGTTCCCGATACTACGTTAGGTGACTGCGTGAACGGATGAGTGCATGTGTGTGTGCACATCTCAACAACCTCACAGCTATCCTCTCCCACGACACTATCTTCTCAAATTCAGGCTCTCCTGATAACTTACTGTTGTTTTTGCAAAGAATAAATTTTTTCTCCGGAAAGTCTTCTTAGTCTCTAATCAAAACTAATTCAGATCTCACTCCACCTTGACTTTAATTAAAATGACTTCAAGTTGTTTTTCTCATCCTTCCCTCAAATAAAAAAAAAAAAAAGCCGACTCCTAATGCTATATCTTTGTACGTACATTTAAAAAGTAATGAAATTAAAACCTTGTATTGGGTTGCCCAAAAAGTTCATTTGTTTTTTTCCTTAAGATGGCTCTAGTAGTGCTTAGTTATCTTTAATTTCACTCCAAACAATTTTGTTAGATTGTATTGTGACAGCTGTCACATCAGCATGCATTAAAAAAAAATAAAAAATCGGTAAACTTTTATGTAGCCATTTTAATGTTGAAGATGAAAGAAAATATGCAACATTTTCAGCATATTATGCTTTATTATTTCAAGAAAGGTAAAAATGCAACTGAAATGCAAAAACAGATTTGCACAGTGTATGGAGAAGGTGCTGCAACTGACCAAACATGTCAAAAGCGGTTTGAGAAGTTGGGGCCTGGAGATTTCTCTCTGGACAATGTTTCACAGTCCGGAAGACCAGTTGAAGTTGATAGCAATCAAACAGAGACAGCAACTGAAAACGACCAATGTTACACCATGTGGGAGATAGCCAACATATTCAAAATATCCAAATCAATAAAGTTATTGGTGAAAATGAAAACTGGATCTTTTTCCACCCCCCCAGAAAAAACCATATAAACTTTTTGGCCAACCCAATAACAAACTCTATTCTTTCCTGCCTGATTCTAAAATGTTAAATAAAAAATTTATTTCCAGGGTCTGCATGCTACATTATAAAAACTTCCTAAATATGAATAAATGCCTGTTGTAAAAAATGAGGAACAATGATTTATCATATCTTTATTTGTGATAAAATAGCAGAAATTAAATAGCTTACCTCTACAATGTTTTATAATGAAAATATTTAAGATCAGAGCTAGAAGTAATAACTGTTCCCTGATGTTTTATTTAAATCTTTCCTTCCCATGAAAACTAAGTCTGCTGGAAGAAAAGGCAGCATGTAAAACTCTTATACAGTGGTGCATGCAAGTGCACGCTGAATATGTGGGTGAATCATTGGGCTATGTATTAACATGAATCACTGGATTGAGGTTAACTATCCTTTTTTAGTCTGTTACTTTGAGTAGAGGGAACATGTCTTGATGTGTGGGAGATACCAGAATCAAATCACAAATACATGAGCTCATATTCCATTCTGTTAGGCTACCACCATGCACACTCCCCACTTACTACCCCATCCCCCAAAAACCAAACAAATCTTGTATAAGGAGTCAATACTATTGATGAGGATTTGGTATTTCTTCAGGGTGTTGGTGGAGAAAAAAGGTTGAAAAACATTCTTCTAGAATTGCATCCAAGAGACTAGAAATTACCAACGTCTGAATAGCATTAATAAACTAAAACCAATTCACACAGCAGTGAAGAAATCACCTACACTTTTTGTTTCACTACAGAAAACGAGAAGGTTCAAAAAAGGTTTTACTGCCATGACTATGTATATAAAAGAAACCAAAACAAGACATAACACCACCAATGATGTTATGTAAAAGTCAAAATTGAGTGAGAAGTCAAAGAGTAGGCATTTGGTAGTATAAAGTTCAGAAGTCTACATAATAGTCCTAGAAACATTTGCTTTAAAAGAAAAAACTTTATCATTTTTACTTTTACAAAACGACAAAGAAAACTATAAATGTTCAATGAACAGCGGAAGCTAAGAAGAAATATAACACATCAGTAAATACAAATATAACACATCAAAAATATAACATTTGGCTTGAAAACAAGTGGTTTCATATATATTTTTTAAAGTATATCAAAACACGTTTAGGTTAGAAATTTCATATCTTGTTTTAAAACATGACATTAAGAAATATAAAGTGTTATAACTTAGAATTCTGGAATAAGTTGATATAGAAGCTTCAAGTTCACGAAAGTACCTTTGCAAGACGAGGGACTGTTGTTGGAAAATCGGAATGCCCAAGTTGACCAAAGGTATTGCTACCCCATGAGTAAACCTATTAGAAAACCACAAGAAAGTAGGTAAGGGTTGTGAATCTGACTTGGCATGTCAATTCTAAACCTTTATAACAACATACATGCATATACATACATACATATACACACACACAAATATATACCAGTAGTTATACATCAATGACTTATACAAGTCCTTTCACAAATTACTTATACTAGTAATTTATACTAGTCTTTCTACTCTTTAAAATAACAAATATTAAGGAAATTTATTTTAAACAAGACCATAGATAATGGGTAGGTAGAGTACATAGGAAGACAAGACAGAGTCCAAGGATTAACAATAACATTTTTCAAGTGTTTACTATTTGCCAGGCATTGTTCTTAATACCTTCTGTGTATTAATTAATGTTTCATCCTCATAATTCTTTTTTATTTACAGATAAAGAAACTGGCCCAGATAGAAAATTAATTTGTAAGTAGCAGAGCCAGGATTTAATCCCAGGAAATTCTTTTATACTGTCACAAAGAAAGTGATAAAAATATAGCTAAGTGCTGCAAAAAAAAAGGAATCATGATTTTTTGCTCTGTATATAGGAGCACTATGGAATGGCTGGAAAGCCTTTTCATGTAAGAGTCACTGAAGGAGAAACACAAGTACCAATGCTCCACTATAGACCAAAACAAAACAAAATGAAAAACTAGATTAGCGGGAATGTGTAAAATATAAGTAGTTTTGTTTATTCTCATGATAAGAGTAACTCATGGTCACTGTGCAAAAATGTGACAATATAAAGAAATTTTTAAAAAGTGAAAACCACTGGTGACTTGACTACTTATAAACAACTATTATTTTGTTTTGGGAACACACAAATATATGCTTCCAGATATTTTAATGCCTACTAGATAAAATGTACATACAAAATGTAAAGTGCAAAATGGCACTATATTATCAATGCTGTTTTGTAATCTGGTATTTTTTACTTAATGCCATGCTTTGACATTTTTTTCTATGTCAATAAGCATAAAGCTACAACATCACTTATAACTACATAGAACCTTACTATGAGCATAGTTTAATCAATTACTCAATAAGTATATATATTAATAATTTTTT